>JAVDBV010001039.1:0-11246 GCA_032619315.1 Piper longum
CCCCCCCCCCCTCCGCCCCACTACGTTCCCCGCCACCGCCACCGCCCCTGCCCTCGCCCCGGCCCCCACCCTCGAGCCCCCTCCCCTGCCCCAACGAGGGGTAGGGTGGCGAGGCCAAATGATCTGGGCCGTCCTAATCGGACAATTTTTCTCCCCTATTTAAAGCCATCCTCCTGCGTCAAAGCAGAGATGCCTCGGTGGGAACTTTTGATGCTTTGATTGCATCAAAGCAGGCATGTCTTATTCAATACATGTGAGCTTGGAAGTCCATGCTTCTAGCAGTTAAGACCACGTTTTTGTTACGCATCCAAATAAGTCTGTCCTTAGTATAATTCGTGGGCTGTGCCAAAATCCAATATTTCGGAACCCCTGGACCTAAACCCAGTTCCACCTATGAACTGTGCTCGGACACAACTCTTGGGCTTGCTATAACCTCCTTTTTTACTGTGTTAGGGAGGACATCGCTCAATATGTGTGCCCTATATTAGAGATACAGATTCCAATTTTATAGATAAACTCTATGTTGGATAGACTAAAATCATATAATATCTTAGAAATAAATTTTAATATTAAAGATAAACTCCAATTGAACGAGAAGAATTATAATGTTATTTAATTTATTTTTATTATATTTTAATTGATTAGATCTATTACTTTTCATCAAAGCCCAATTTTTAATTTCGTTTTTATTAATAAGAGTGGATGCGCAATCGATTGGGTCTGTAAGGGTGATTGTCAAATGTAATGTTGGTTTTAAACAGACGTAACCGAATTCTTAATTAAACATTCGGTTGCTGGATATTTTATAATTGAAGTAGAGCAAAATCTATGTTAAAATAGAACCAAACTAAATGAAAATATTTTGGTTCATTTAGTCTGATAGCCAAATAAGTGACTTGTATTATGAGAATAAATTTATTTTAATTATTTAATCAAAATTATACCATATTTTAATGAACATAATCATATAATGAGTTATTCTAAACATATAAACATATTACAGTCTGTAAAAATAGAATAATTTCACGATAACCAACATAAAATATACATTTTAGAATATATATTTAAAATTACGGTTATTTCATGATTCAAAACCAAAATATCAATACCTATTTCAGTTTGCCTAAGCTCTATAAAAAACTGAACTTAATTGATAATTTCGTTCAATTTTGGTTCGATTTTTAGTTTCTACTATGTTATACTCCCCCCTAGCATTGAGGAGGGCTTGGTTCATGTTTGCTTAATTAGTTATGGACAAAAAGCCTGACATCTACAGTCAACCTGCTTTGGAAATGATCAAAATGGGTCTCCAGAGAGTTTTGCATCCTACTTGATTTTTGTTGTATTCTTTGAAGCCATTTTACTATTAAAAAAAATCACTCTCATTGGTATTACCATCCTAACACCTACTTTTTATTATATTTTTTGTATCAATTAGTAAAAATATAAAATTAATAATTTTATATTTGTTAAATAAATAAATATCATCTTACCTGTTGAGGCAAAATCAACTCCT
The DNA here is from genome assembly GCA_032619315.1 of Piper longum. NCBI lineage: Eukaryota > Viridiplantae > Streptophyta > Magnoliopsida > Piperales > Piperaceae > Piper > Piper longum. The sequence goes on from JAVDBV010001039.1 coordinate 1,517, forward strand.
GAGGCTTACTTAACCCAAATTTTATTGTTTTTCACTTTTCAAATAAAAATAATATTTTTATCATTAATTTATAAATTCATCAATTACCATGTAATAAATCAGGTTTGATGGGGTGTTTAGTTTGCCAAGCGATAGTCAGTCTGTCAATCCAACTCGATTACAGCTGATTTTCGATGATTGGACATTCACTCAATTCAGTCTCCTGAAGTTGGTAAGTGTACCAATTTAATCATTGAATTCTTTGTAATATTTGCTTAAATATTTATTGCGTTGTGTTGACATTGTGCAAAAATCAGTTGCCATTAATGCATTCATTTTATCAAATATCAATTTAGCATTATAATTAAGAACCTAAACATTCTTCCACAGATATCAACTTATTGTAATAGCTAAGAAATTTTACTAAACATTTGCTTTCATAATGGGAATAGAGAATAACAAACTTTTAATGATCTTACTTACAATGGTGTGTAAGAATCATCTAAACCCATCAAATCAAATACTCGACATTTGTTAATATTTGTTATTATAAATATCAATGATATATAGCTCATTTTCATATTCGAAATAATAAAAAAAAATTGGGATAGCAAATAGAGATAACTGTTTGTTGTTCACCAGCATAATCTTATACGAATATTAAGAGTGAGAAATTTTATAATCTCAATAGTATAGGTTAGGTATGTAATTTTCATATATATCTTTATATATTTGACGATTTTAATTTTTTGTTGAAGTAGTGAATTGTTCGTTCTAGTCCCGTAGTTTTTGACTCTCGATTGAAGGAAAATTTTCTACGCTAAATCTCTGTACTTTTGGTTTTGTTTTATCAATTATTTTTTAGGTATTATTTTTTCATAACTTGTGTTCGCTATTGTTGATCTCCAATTTTAGTGATTTTTCTCAAAAATTGGCACCGTCTGTGAGAACTTTCATTCAATTGGATCTTGAATTGAGTAGGAGTTATGACACACACTTTTAAAACTGGGAAGATTGAGAAATTTAATGGAACAAATTATCAATGGTGGAGGATGTAGATTGAGGATATGAGTAACTACATCAACCGCTTGTAGGTACTAAGCCGGATTTCAGTCAACCGTTTAAAATGGTGACAGACACTTTAGACAAAGCCGCGGGTCATATGCTACAGTAGGAGGCCGTGGTGCATTGTCTAGACTATGGTAGGTTTGTTTATTGGGATCAACACGAGCAAGATTATGACAGTGAATTCTCAAGTGAGACAGGTGGAAGGGATTTTTAGGAGTGTCAGAATTCGTTTGGGGGAGTATGAAGGCCAAGTGGATCTCATGGTCATCGAGATGGATGACTTTGACTTGATCCTCGGCAATGCGTTCATGGGTAATGTCGAAGTGGGAGTGTTCCCATAGCTAGGAGGTATATTGATCATGTACAAGGCAGGTGCATGTTTTATTCTTGGCCAGGGGAGGCCTTCTGGGGTCAAGGATGGTGCTGTCTATGGAAAGTAGTTGCCGGCATTGCAGCTTGGTAGGAGGTACATGCGTGGAGCCTTGATTGATCTTGCTGCGAGGGTGGAGATCCAGCTGGACCATGTGGGGGTGGTGCCAAATTCATCACCAGGGTTGCTGGAGGAGCACTCCAGTGTAATGCCAAACTAGTGGTCAGACTCATCACCTCCCAAGAGGTCGGCCGAGCACCAAAGAGAGGTGGTGCCGGAGGAGAGAGCACCAACGGATGTGTCAAATGGTATGCCATCGAGGGAACTCACAGAATTGAAGATCCAGCTGGGAGAGCTGTTGGATTTGGGGAAAATTCAGCCATCAGATGAAGTGCCTATTCTAATCTAGGAGGGAGTGAATGAGGTAATCTTCGTGAACAAGTACCATGTTCTTTTCATTATTGATTTACGTAATAGACTTAGTCAAATAAGAGGCTTCGCTAAGAGGGACCTTATATCGGGGTGTTGGCGAGTCCAGATGGGGCCGAAGGAGAAGCCAAGCGAGTCCATGGATGACCGCCGTGGTTGCAGAGACAAGTTGTGAATCAGTTTGGGGAACATCATGAGGAGTATGAGTTCGGCCTAGGGAAGACTGGCTTCCTAGGGTATGGAGTTGACCAGGTGTGAGAGGAATCCGAGGTCTGGACCATTGCCAAGTGGACTGAATTGACAAAGGTGACAAGGAAGAACTTCTTAGTGGAGGCCAGTAAGAAGTTCATATATGGGTCCATCCATGTAGAGTCATCAATGACTAATCTGTTGTGCAAGGGAAAGTTAGGGGTGTGGTCGGTGTCATGTCGTGTAGCTTTTGAGCAGTTCAAAGCTACGATACCATCGGAGACAATATTGAGATTGCCGGATCTCAATCAGCCAAGAGTTTACTTATTGGGGTCAAAGTTCATTGTTAGCATGGACAATATAGTGGGGGTCGGCTATGTGTCCCTACGAGTAGACTAAGACGAAATCTTAAGGAGGAGTCCCACGATCCCCACTGGGTAAGACACCCAGGTAGGGACTAAGTGCATGCTCTAATGTTTAGGGCGTATTATTGGACGAGATTGGAGGCTGATAATGAAGTTTTTGTTAGATCTTGTCAGTGGGTCAGCAGGATAAGGTGGAGAGAAGGTTAGAGGTTGGGTTGGTGCAATCACTACCTACACCTTTGAGACCATGGAGCTCGGTCTCAATGGACTTGGCGTATGGATTCCTTAGGGTGAAGGGAATGTCAGCAAGGTTAGTGGGTTGGTTTTCTAAGTACTCGTATCTTCAGCAATACCATAGGAGTGCTCAGCTGACACTGCTGCCGAATGGTTCTTCATGAACGTGGAGAAGTACTGTGGTCCTGATTGACATTGTTACAACTAACCATTCTCAGTCCGACGGGCAGATTGAGAGGGCGAATGCATTGAGGCATTTCGTCACAGCTAGTCAGAGAAACTGGTTGGATCTTCTTGAAGCGATGCAGTTTTGTTATAAACTGCATCGTTATTCAACTACAGGGCTTAGTCCATTTGAAGTTGCTGTGGGCTACCAACCTCTTACACCACTAGAGGTTGCTCTACAGGGAGGTGGAGTACGGTGTCCAACAGCATGGGATACACTGGATTCATTGGCCAAGGCAACGAGTAGAGTGAAGAGATATGTTGACTCGAGGGCATTGTCATTCGGTGTGGGGGACAAAGTGAAGCTCAAGTTCATGCCAATGATTTGGGAGAAAATCAGATGTATTGAGGTGGATCGGGTATTGGTGCAAAGGTACGATGGTCCTTGTGAGGTGGAGAAGGTACAGGGGTACAAGCTTCACCCATTTTTCCATGTTAGATTTTTTGAACCTTTCCATAAGGATTTGGTCAATCCAATGAGACTTCGACCGAAGAGAGCCTCCCCCTACCGTCCAGCATCAATTTAAGAAAAAGGTAGGGATGATTTTGGAGTATAGGCATGTTAGCCTAGGGACTTCAAAGGAGTTGATGGAGTATCTTATTAAGTGGAAAGCGGAACCAAGAAGCAAGGCTAGCTGGGAAAAGGAGAGGGACTTGTGGCAATTGAAGAGCAAGATCAAGAAGTACTAGGGAGGACTTAACCCTCTGATGAGGACATTAGGCCTCATTGGTGGGGGAGGACTGTTACATGTCTAGTCCGTGGGACGCGCCGAGAGCTAGGTTTGGCAGTTGTTCGTAGTCATCTTGCATCCAAGATAGATAGTTGATGCTATCTGAGTGGTGGAAACAACTTACAAGTGTTAATCCATGTTAAAGTTGCAAACAAAGATCAAGCTGTGGTGCATGGAGTGTGGCGAGTGATCGAGGCGTACTAGCGAGTTCTAGGATTTGGAACGAGCATAGTATCGGTACTCGATGGGGCATATCGGTATCATGATCGGTAATTGTGCCGAGCATGTCGATATATTGGTAGGAGGAAACCTCGGAGTTGTGACGGGTTCCAGGTAGAAGTTCATGCAGTGTGATGACCGAACACTGGGCCGAGCAGCTATGTGCGCGCATATCGGCGGAGCAAGGTTGATGGATCAAGTGTAACAATATAAATATCGGGCATACCGAGATGAGTAGCATAGCGGTATGTGGGTGAGCACGGGTGCATGGACGTGACCGAGCAAATTACCGGGATTAGAGTATTTGGGTCGAGTTGCCGAGTAGTGCCGCAACGCTAATATTTGGTACATGCAGTTTACTGGAAGTGCCGAGAAAGGTGACCGTTGGCTGAGACTGGTTGGATCGAACCAGGAGGGTTCAACCATGTAGCCAGTATGCGTTGAAGGATATGCTCGAGGGGATTTGCCAATAAGAATGAAGAAGATTTAGATGGAGATTGAAATCAATCTTAGCCAACGGTGAAGGTTGGTTGCAAGTAACTTTAGAAGATATGCATGATCAACATGGAGATACACCTCATCTGCGTGAAGATAAGAATGCCAACGTCAAATGCAGGTTGTCATAGACGTGCATGAGATCTGTCGAAAGTTAGGGATAAACACGGAGATGTCTATATAAGGGGGACATCCTCCTGTGTAGAAACTTTGGTGAACTTGCACTAACATACAGAATGACTTATGCAACGAACAAGTGGAGGAAGAATTAGAACTGGAGTGTTCCAATCAGACTCCAAGTGAGTGATTACTAATATTTGCTATTATGAATATTAATGATATGTAGCTTATGGTCACACTTAAAATACTAAAAGAATCTCGAGATACCAAATAGAAGTGACTAGAATACTAAAAAAATCTCGAGATACCAAATAGAAGTGAGTGTTTGTTGTTCCATAGGAGGCGAACAACATCAAATCATTTCTATAAATTAGAACTCATTTGTCTCATTCTGAAAGACAGGATAAGACAAGACAAGAGAAGACAAGATGTGAAAGAAAAGTGACATGCGAGATTAATATTATTCACCAGTGTAATCTTATACGAGTATTAAGAGAGAGAAATCTTAATCTCAATAATATAGGTTGGGTGGGTAATCTTCTTATACATCTCTATATGTTTAACAGCTGTAATCTTCTATTGAAGTAGTGAATTGTTCGATCTGGTCCTATGGTTTTTAACTTTCGATTGAATAAGGCTTTTCCATGTTAAATCTCATTTCTTTTGGTTTTGTTTTATTAATTATTTCTAAGGTATTATTTTCTCATAACTTGTGTTCATTGGGTATTTTTCTCAATAAGGTTCTCCATTTAGAAATCTCTAACAAACTGGTGTTTCTACACCTGCTAATTATGCGGATTTAGGCAGATATGATATCTCAAGACACCACATATTGATTGCTTCCACGGCATATGCACTTGGCCAAAGAGTTGGCTCAGATTTGATCAGAATCGGTTGGTGGTGATAAGAAAATTTTACAAAATGTAGTCTAAAGAGGCATCATCCCCATGGCTCATAATAGGCCATCGTGAACGAGTAGATGCAATTCAGTTGATAATCTACCCACCATTAGTATCCTAGATGTGCATTTCTGAGTCACTCTTTGAGGATCATTTTTTTTTTGTACATCAAAACTGGTCTGCAAATTCCGATATGGATTGCAAACTGTTAAAAATAACATGATTTACCTGAAGATGGAGATTTACATTCATATGGACTTTGAATCTGGAGTAGTGAAAGCTTTTTGCTACATGGGAAAGAAGTCAATTGCTAAAAGAATTTTCTTTGTAGATAAAAAATGTGTATCATACTACTGTCAAGCCATTGAATCTCTGTTTTCTGTTTTCTTGATCAATGCCATCATCTGCTGCCTTTCTCTTATTGTTAGGCTGTTGCTGCTCTGGTTGTTGCTCCACCTGGTATTGCAGCTGCCGTTCTTTTGCTTTAGCATTCAATATATAAGGCCTTAGTCTGCTTATATCGAAGAGTCTCACTGGTTTTAGGAAGAACTCCTCTGCTCCCTCTGCCAAGCACCTGCCAATGCATCCATTTTTCTCATTCATTAGTAAAATCACAAGCAACGAATGGAATCTCAACGACCCATCTCCTTCTTCATCTCAGATTTCTTACCTGTCAATTCTTGAAGGCACATTTTCAGATGACATGATCACTACTGGTATGTCCTTGAAAGAAGCAGATTCCTGTTTTGAAGAATGAAGATGAAACAGCTCTTAACTTTCTTCTTTCTCCACCAAATCACTAAGTTTTGATAGATTATTGAAAATTCAGACATACCTTAACCCGTTTGAGAAGATCATACCCGGTCATGCCAGGCATGCAGTAATCAGTGATAATCAAATTCACCTCCACAACCTACACCAGCAGGTACGGTAATTGAGTCCAATTTTAGCATCCATTTTACATCTCCTCACACTGTACAATAATAGAGACTGCACACGTTTAAGAGATAATTACATGGCTCTCTGGTGATGCGGAAGTTGGGCTCTCATTTCTCTGCTCATCCTGCAACCCCAGGAACTCCAAAGCCTTGCTTCCTGAATCCACAGTGGTGACTGCAAACGCCGAAAGCAACAAAACCAATTCAAACAATAGCAAAGCGCAAAAAACACAGTATGCATTCAACCCAAAACAAATTCATTATCAATACCGTGAAAGGAAGAGCTTTTGAGAAGCCTTTCAATGAGCTTTCTGTCAACCAGGCTATCATCCACAGCTAAGACATGGAACTGGGCCTCTGCAGCAATTGCCATGGAAGACCAACCAGCTCCAAAATTGCAAACCAAGAGCAACCAAAGCCAACCTATCAGGACAAGGAGAAAGTGGCATCTAGAGGTGAAGAGGAGGGAGAGAAGATTACAGAGAGGGATGAAGAATAAGAGGAAAGGACATCATGTGGTTTAAGGCAATATAGAAAAGGAATTGGAGGTAAGCAAAGTCCCGACACAGATAAAGCAAAAGGGGATTGCTACTGGTGGCGTTGGTTACATACTTACATTAACATATTGTTCTCAGACAAGCAGCTGGGACAGCCCCAAATCCCGTGTGAAGATCCGGTGACGTCAAGGCCACCCTGCTACCCTTTAACACTGCTGCATCTCCCCCCATGCTCTTCACCTCCCCATGCTCTTCACCTTCTCTTCCAAAAATATTTTCCACCCCCACCACATTAGTAGTTTAAACTCCCATTTCTGGATTGTGGGTCGGTTGAGATTATAAGGTTCTGGGTTAGTGGTGGGTGGGTTTGTGGTGAAGACGTTTGTCGCATGAATGTGTGCAGTAGATGAGTAGGTGAGTGTGTGGAAGATTTCCTTGTAAAAAGAAATGGTCATGTTGATAATGTGGAGACAAATTTACAGCTTTCAAACAACCATGGTAATCCATGAGAGAAGCTTGAGCCTTTGCGTGTATTTATTTTATGTATTTATGTTTTATCAATTAATTGGGTGTGTATATATTGTAATTATGATTTCGAATATTTTGATTTTTTAGTATTCACAGTCGGAAATCTTGACATGAAGAGTAGACACGTCACTTATCTCCCTTAATTTTATTTCTCATCGTACATTTTATTTTCTATGTTTACATGATTGGTCAGCTGCCCGAAATTTTACGATAAATATTAGGTTTAGACAGTCCGATGATTAACAATCTTTCGTGCAAAGATATAATCCCTTAAACAAAATTATGTTTTTTTTTTGCGGTTTTTCCCTAAGAATTGTTATATCAACACGCAACTTACAACGTTACAACACATAGAGCTTCAAAAAACTCCCCGTAGCTTGTCTTTCCCCAGACTATGAAACCGGTGGAGTTATTGGGACTTCGAATTGTATTAGCTTTTTATTTTGATTTTATTTACTCTTGAAAACTTTAATTTTTACCCAATATAAATTTTCGCTGATGAAGAAATTATTATTGTTCTATTAAATCAAAGTATTCTCTCCTAGATAGGAGGATTAATATGTCTTGATGTAGTTTTAGAACCTGGTCTAGAATAGGAATTAGCAAGTTACTAATTTTTTTCTCAAACTTAATATGGAGTTTTTTTTTCCCAAGCAAACTTAATATGTAGTTATGAAATTAGAGAGTAGGAAATTTATAAAAGGGGGTGGTGGTGTCAATGGTCAAGTCCGCATGTCGGCATGGACTAATCGATCAAGACCATCATTGTGGCCCTAGACCATGGGGGAGTCTCCTTGGGCATCGCTTTCATATCTTTCTCAAACAACTCCAAGCCACGGATCCACCACCTTTTGTCCAACCTAATTTACATAGTGTTTTTATTTTTTATTTTTTGGGGTGGTGGGGGGTGGGGGGCTATTTTTAATGTTTTTAATAACCGTTAAGGCACATAATTAGACATCAAATTTCTCTCAGAGTTCAAATACTCGAAACTCGGACTAGACTTAGAAGGTAATAAATTGTAGTCCAATTGGAGTCTGATTTCAAGCCGATTTAGTTAAATTTTTAATTATATAAATAAATAGTTGTATAAAATAATATATATTGTTCTTTGAACACTTAAAATTGATAAATATATGATTTTTGTTACTTAAAAATATTAATTTAATAAATATATAAGAAAGATAATATATTTTGATAACTTTTATGACTTGATTCAGAGACTTAATTATAAAATCTTTCAGTATAAAGTAATTTATGAAGTTTGACACGATGTGATAACTTGCTTAGTTTAAACATTAATAATATTTTAATTTACCTTCTCAAGAAAAAAATTATCTTCAAACACAACTTACAACTTTCATCGTAGGTTGGCCTCACTCTTGTCAACAGGTTTTGAGTTAGAATCCTATTCTAAGGATTAGAAAAAATTATCTTCTATTTGTGGGCAAACGAGACTTTTGTGGAAAACATGAAACAACAAAAGAGTTTGATGTTGAAATTGAACTGTTTGCAATTATACCATGATCAAGCCAGACCAACTCCAAAATCCGACTTTATTTCTTTTTCCAAATTCCAAATGATGCCGAGTCAAAAGATGGATCTCAATTCACAAATTAGGTAACAAAATGTAAGCATTGCTGCCCCACCCCAGATTGGAAGATTTCTCTTTCTAATACCTTTCTTGATGGAGCCAAGATTTTCAATCCCAAGCGTATCTAATTAAAAATAGGCACACACTTTGGTTGATCGGATCGATAACAACCCGAAAAGGTGCGACCGGGCATGCGAACCAACCAACCAATATCACAATTACATTTATTTGTTCATGTTGCCTCATCCTCTCATGTATTAGTGTTTACCCCTCACTTTCCCTTAACAAAAGAATTTCGAGACATTTTGAATAAATAAAATTTTGATGTTCAAATTTAACAATATTTTTATTATCTTCAAAAAAAAAAAATTTATATTGTTCAAGCTAAGGCCAGATCTCGTTATAATGATTCGGTCCAAAGCGTAACTAATGACCTAAAATGCAAACTAATATAATATAAGATTAGAAGTTTGCACCGTTGCAAAAATCGGAATTAGAATCATAATCAATTTTCGAGGGAGTCACTGAATTGAATCGAATCGGTTTAAATAGGTCAATAATTGGTTCACTTGAATCGGTCTAAATCGATCATATATAATAATTTGACAACTCATAAAATAAATATATATAAATTAGTTATTGATGTTATTTTGATATTATTGTGCGTATTATATTTTATGATATTTTTTGGATTTTTTTTAAAATTATTTAGATCTAGTTATTATTTTTATCTTAAGTCAAAGTCGAATGAACTTTTAATTATGAGAATGCCACCGACTATATTTCTTTTACCTCGATTCACTCCCCACACCCCCACGTGTCCCGTTGCTGTCGCTTCCTCCGGCTGTCG
>JAVDBV010001040.1:0-14966 GCA_032619315.1 Piper longum
AAAGTACATAATTAAAAAAAACTGGACTGCATACTCTCATATATTCTGATAACTCATTCTTTTCTGCTGTATTCATGACGTTATCATCATATACTTGGGTACACATGACCCCTCGTAGCTCATACACGCGACTGGCGTCGGCTCAATACACGTGTTCTGAAACATACTCGACTCGAAAATAACGGTCGAACTGACCGGTTCTAAATATAAAACCCTAACTCGAATCGTGGGTTTTACACCTGCTGCCGCGATCCTAGCCCGACCCAAGTCATTGCGCCCCTTGACCGCCCCAAGCTATCACCCATCCGTTGCGGCACCCCCACTTGGTGCCCCTGTGATAACCTCGCCCGGTCCAAGCCACTGAGGCCCCCCGCCATCGAACCCCACCCCCTTGCTCGCAGGTCAGTCGCAGGCGGGTGGGCTGGTAGACACAGGGGTTGGAAGGGTGTATATAAGCCGCTGGATCAAAATCTATGGTCCAGATATATCATATTTTAGAGTAACTATTATATATATATAATATTTTAAAATTTATTGGTTTTATATCTAAAATATAATTAAGGTTGAAGATTGCCTAATCATATTGTTTTATGGTTGGAGATAGCCAATCTCTCTTATAAAAATATTTTATTTTATTTTTTGTTGGTTTTTTATTCAAAGGTAGTTTTAACATTTTAGTTAATTTTTTTATTTTTCGATAATTTGCTTTGGTAATATTAAAAATTATTACTTTAATATATATATTTATTTTAGCAAAAAGCTCTTGTATTAAAAAAGAAAAAAAATAAAAAAGAAGTCTCTAGAAGGATGACCCCACCCATCCCTTAACAATATAAATCGAAAAAAAAAAGAAAGCCGCAAAATCTAACGTACGAAAGGCAATCCATCTTCCCATCGTCGTCATCACCTTTTTGTTCGCCGTCGCCGTCGTCGTCGCTGTAGCCGTCGTCTTTTTCCGGCGACCTTTGCTATCGGAATTCATGGCGTCGGCGTCGGCGTCGGATCTGGAGCAGCGGGCGAAGGAGGCGTTCGTCGACGACAACTTCGACCTCGCCGTCGACCTCTACTCCCAGGCCATCGACCTCCACCCCTCCGACCCCGCCCTCTTCGCCGACCGCGCCCAGGCCAACATCAAGCTCTCCAACTTCACCGGTCTCCTACTTCCTCTTCGTCTTCTTATTCTTTCTACCGTTTCCCTTTTGCTATGTATGGACTTGCTCTGAGATTGTTCGTGTGCTCTCTTGATTCGCTGCGCTTCAAGTTGTTGGGTTCGCATTTGTATAGTTGTAGTTGATTTCTGATCGAAATTGATGCTTTTTTTTTTTTTTTTGGCTTGGAGGTCCCTGGTTGACTTGTGGTTCGATTTGGGAAGTGGTTTCTGATAGGGGTTGTTTGGTGAACTTGTTTTGTTTGGTGGGAAGTGATTGATGGAAGATGGGGTCTTTTGTCCTCCGGGACGTGTAAAGATTGTTGCTTTATGATTGTTCTTGGTTCTTACTGGCGGCTGTTGGATTATGGTTGCAGAGGCGGTTGCTGATGCTAACAAGGCCATTCAGCTGGATCCCTCATTGTCAAAAGCCTACTTGCGGAAGGGGTATTGATTTCTGCTCCCTTCTCTTTACACCTTTTATCATGTTTTGGATTACGAGGCCTCTGGAATTGTGATTCCATGTTTCTACTGTCTTATGTCATTGTCAAAAGCCTACTTGCGGAAGAGATAATGATTTCTGCTCCCTTCTCTTTCCACCATATTATAATGTTTTGGATTACGAGGCCTCTGGAATTGTGCTTCCATGTAACTGCTGTCATATGTTAAGGGAATGGAATTTTTTATTAGTGCCTTTGAGGATTAAATTTCTTTGCTAGGATTCTTTTTTGTAAATGATTATTATTAATTTCCTGCTTTAGAAGTTCGATGATTAGTGTTTTTTTTTTCTTGAATGTTTTTGTTGGTAGAGTTGCCTGCATGAAGCTCGAAGAGTATCATACTGCAAAGGCGGCTCTTGAAAGTGGTGCATCTCTAACAGCTGGCGACTCTCGTTTCACAAATTTGATTAGAGAGTGTAATGAGCGCATTGCAGGTAATTAACGATTGGAATCTTTTATGTACCTGCCTTTTCTTCAATAAATCGTTATTTACATGTACGAGTACTTGCCGATAGAGCGTCTATGATCTTTATATTAGAAATCCGTTTTTGTTTTGCTTTTTTCATATTTGTGTGTCTTATTACAAGTTTCTTTGGCTATTTGCATTGGGAGTTTTTTTTCATGTTTATGTTAGAAGTTATTTAGTTAGTTGTTTTATTTTCGGAAGGATTAGTCTTGTAATAAAATTAGTATATGAAGTCAATTTATTCATCAATCTAGGCCACTGAACCATGGAGTTCTATTCAATTTGTTTCCTAATTTACTTTATTTTCTTCAATTTTTTTCTGGTGTTAATTTTTATTTTCTTCTGCTTCATCTAGTTTGTTCTTCAGTACTATTTTCCTCTTAGAATTTCATCTTCTTTCTGTCTTGTTTTTGTGCAGAGGAATCTAATGAATTAAAGACAGTGGAAGAAAATGCGTCTTCAGCGGATTCTTTGCCTACACCTGCAATTTCTGAAGATGTAAATGTTTCTATAGTAGAAAGAGAGGACCAGCCTATTCCAGTGACGTCAAGTAAACCCCTGTATAGGTACTAAAAGTTGGTTAAAACTTTTTAGATACACAAATATTGTCTCATCTGGGTAAGGTCAAGTAAACCGCTGTATAGGTACTAAATGTTGGTTACAACTTTTGACACACACAAAGATTGTCTCAGCTGGAAAAGGATTATTCGTTATTTTTTTGATCAGATGGTCGAAATTTTATTGTTTGAACCAATACCAAATCTTCTTCTAAACTATATATACATAAATTTTGGGTGTTTGTCGGAAGACTTCTTAAATATTCCCCCCTATATCGTATATGTCATCATAAACAAATTGAAGTTAACTCCTGCTATACTGATTTTATGCTTTTAGTTTCTTTGAATTTTTTAGTTTATCAATCATTTGTTCTTTGTTTCTTTTTTAAAAATGTATATGTTTATGTTTTTAAAAATGTATTTATGCATCTATAATATTTGATTGGGTATGAAGACTGCAAATTTGACTGGTGCTATTATTATTATTATTTTTTTGCATCATTGCATTATGGTTCAGGTGATTTATTCTACTCTAAAATTCAGTTTAAACGGTTTCTTTGAATATCTACAAGTGTATTCTACCATGGCTCTTTATTTTTCTCCTGTTTGGATTGTGCTCATTGTGGCTCTATTCGAGTTAAAACATCCCTTTCTTTAAAACCCTTCTTTCTTTCTGCTTATTACTGTTACATAACAACAGTCAGCAAATTTTTGAGGGGTTGAACTATAGCACAAAACTTAGGAGAGGGATTGTGAATAAGGAGATAGATTGTGATAGGCATTGTGCAATCTGCAGGTTTTGATTGTGATTTGTTAGCAAAACTTCTTTATTCTAGGCTGAGTGTCTTCTGCTGACAATATTCTCATGGCAGGCATGAGTTCTATCAGAAACCAGAGGAAATTGTTGTCACTGTTTTCGCAAAGGGTATTCCAGCCCAGTATGTTGCAGTTGAATTTGGTGAACAGATAGTACGTCTTTATTATATTGAATATCTTTTGTTAAGTGTTGCATTCACATGATTGAATAAAGTATCTCAGGATGCTTTTGGGGTTCTGTGGTTATCAGATGAGTGTTACAATCGATGTTCCTGGAGGAGAAAGCTATCATCTTCAACCTCGACTCTTTGGAAAGGTAGATATGGTTTTTTTTTTTTTGGTTTTTTTTTTTCAGTTATAAACTAAAATGTTTGTTGCGCTGGGCAGCTGCTTCAGAACTTAATGATCTTGTAGGATGCTATGTTTCACTAAAGAGTAGGCAGGCTAGAATTTATATGTTCTTTGGCAACATCTTTGTTATGATCATTTATTCCTTGTCCTGGCTGTATGAGACATTGTGACATGATTTTTATAAGTTGGCTTCTGTTACACGTCAAATAATGTTCCTTTCATGTTTGAGCTATACAATGGCTACAATAGATGTAGTTTTAATGGTTGTACTAGTTGTTCGTGATACTAGACTAACACAACACTATAGCTATATGATGTTTAATGACTTACCAAGAAGTTTGAGTTCACTTAATGAAAATGAAATTATAATTATTCCACAATAAACCAAGAGATGAGGGTAATTTAGTATGCTTTGGGTAATTGGGTATACAGATCAATGGGTAGATGGGTTTCAATTAGGCCAGGAACAGATGGGTTAAGTGAAGAAGAACAAGCAGATCTGGACGCCACTTAAAAAGATCAAGTAAACCTCCAAAGCAAACAGATCTAAATAAGAAAAGGAAAGAGTCATTACCAAAGCTCGGTGAAGCAGGAACTTCTCCGACCAAACAATGTTTAAAGAAGTGGTTGAGGGCAACAGCAAACAGCGTATCTGGATGTAGCATCGAGGGAAGACAACGGTGGCGGTGGATTGTTGATGACGACAGGACTGCTAATGGGTGTCTGCGTACGTTAAAGGGTGGAAGTCTGCAAATCCAAAGTGAAGGTGATGATTGAAATGGGTCGTCTTAGGTGATGGGTGGCTGAGGCATTGCCCAGTAGTAACATCAAAAGGTGATACCGTTTGACCTGATCAGGCAACTCTGGCATCGCAAACCCACGACGATAGGTGGTTGTCGTCCCTTGCTTTGCAGGCAGCAGAACCATAGGACTGAAACGGCTTTGGAACGGTTTGTTGTGGCTGACAACAGAGTAAAGTAGAAAGGAGGCTGGGGGACAAGCGGCACCTCACCAGCACATAAAGCAGGGAGGACGACTGGCTCCTCACTGAAGTTAACTTAGACAAGGAGATTTATCAAACTTTCAAAATTTTATTTAATTCAACTATGTAAAAAATACTAAGCCTAGGATTGTATTTATTGATATACAAACAATCCTAATTAATTGAATATTGAAGATCTTTTCCTAATGTAATCACTAATCCAAAATATAAGAAGTCTAATATATGAAATTCTAGCATAATAAGAAAATCATACTAAGAAAATTCCTTATTAAGCTGAAGGCTTGAATTCCGGTGTTTTCCTTGCATAAGCCAAAACGTGGAAGTCAATATTGTCTGCATCAGTTGCCTATTATGCTGATGGAGGTGAAATGCTTAATTCTTCTGATTTGTATATTAATTTGATAATAAATTTGTGTGTTCTTTTTGCCTGGACATTTGTCATGTTTCTCTGGCCTAAAATATGATTGCACTTTAGAGTATAAATGGACGTGAACGGGCCTTTGCTCTTCTTTTCAACAGATTATTCCAGAAAAGTGCCGATTTCTTGTTCTGTCAACCAAAATTGAGATCCGTCTCTTTAAAGCTGAGGCAATTCACTGGTCATCTTTGGAATTTAGCACGAAGAGTGCCTTGCCCCAAAAAGTTAACACCTCGTCTGGTATGCTATTTCATTTGTGAATGTGATGTCATTTGAAATTCTTGATTGGAATTTTTCGTTTGGTGCAAAGTTTTCTTTTTGTGCTTTCTTTAATGATTTTCCTTATAAATATCAATTTTTGATGAAACTGATTCTAATTAACTTCTCATAAATGGTCCTAAAATGAATCTTTCTTTGACTCCACACCTATTCTTTATTTTTCCCATGCAAGAGCCATACTTCTCTCTGCAATTCTTTTCTTGGTTCTGAGGATTATTTTAGCTTTATTGTACTTTTCTGTTTCCATATTGCTAATACCATCACAAAGTGGGCATCCACCTTAGAGAGCCCCCTTATTGATAGGCGCAGCATTTTTTTTTGTGTGGTAGCTTTTTCTTACGTTGATCTTTTGTTTTGTTACAGGCATTGCGGCACAGAGACCTACCTATCCGTCCTCAAAATCAAAGACAGTAGATTGGGATAAACTGGAAGCCCAAGTAAAGAAGGAGGTATGCCTTATTGTTAAGTTCACTTGAATGCAGTTGAGTAAGAGTTTATACATGTTGGTGACATGTTTAACCATTGGAGAGGTTGGGCTGGAGATTGACTTCTTGAAGGCAATCTATCTATTTGTGTGCATTTAATTATCCCTGCATTTGCTTTAAAAGATGATTTTGGAGGAGGCGTAAACTATAAAATGTCTCATTTCCATTCACTTAATCTCCTGTTCATTATTGTGGAATATGACTTGATGCAGGAGAAAGATGAGAAACTAGATGGTGATGCTGCTTTGAACAAGCTTTTCCGTGGTATTTACCAAGATGCTGATGAAGACACTAGGCGGGCCATGCAAAAATCTTTTGTAAGTATTTTATTTGTTTGTGGAATACTCTTGTTTAGATTGTCTCGTAAGAGCCAAAAGAACGTTAAATGTTAAAAGATCAAAGACTAGGACAAAATTACGCAACAGTAGCGTTATTGGCTGTTGAATGATGTCATAGTTGCCATTTTATTTCCAATACAAAGTTAATGTCTAAGAAAATGTTTCAGTTCTATTTTTAACTAGATGAATGCCAGGTTTATTTTTGCATATATGAAACGTTAATTGAGAGAAAAAGCCAGAATGGCAACATTGAGAGCAGATAATTATCTTGTGTAATAATAATTGATAGATAAGCCAGAATGGCAAACATTGCAAAGTTGAGTCAGCAGAATGATGACTGTTGCAATGGTATAACGAACATTCCCTGATCTGTTACTAGAAAGATATGAATCTGCGAAGCTGTCAAAAGAGATTTCCTTGGAAGTTTTGGACTGTTAAGGATTTCTCTACAGTAAAAAACTGATGGGTACCTTCCACTGATTGTGCAGGTGGAATCTAACGGGACAGTTCTATCCACGAACTGGAAAGAAGTGGGAGCAAAGAAGGTCGACGGCACCCCGCCTGATGGCATGGAGATGAAGAAATGGGAGTATTAGTACCTAAGCATTATCCTGTCGACTAAGCGGTCCTCCTTTTTATTTAACTTTTGAGTGTGAAAGTCACTGCCCCCCTTAGAACTCTTTTAAATCAAGTTCATAATGCCGAATTTTCCAATCCCTTTTGTGTACATTTCATTTGTCTAGTGTTCGCATTTTTTAGTGGAATAGCCTTTTTGGTCAGGATGTTATGGTTTGCAAACTTGCGGAGAACTTTACTTGTGTTTGTGATATAACCACTATAAAGTAACGAGTGGATATTATATTTCATGACTTTGTATGCTTGTAGGGGTGTTAAATAAGTGAGCGAGTCAAGTTTGACTTGTGTTCTAGCTCGGTTTGAATAGCTCGAAGTTCGTTTGAACTTGATTTGAGATCGAATGAATTTTGAATATATATGTTTGAGTTCAACTTGAATATATTTTACGTGTTTGAGTTTGATTTAAGATCGAATAATTTAAATTGTTTAATTTTTTTAAGTTTGAATTTAATTTATTTGTGAGCTCGAATCGAGCTTGTATGTAAGGTCGAATAAAAATAGTAATTTAATTAAAAACATGAAATTGATGTAATTTGAACTTACAATTTTAAGGTTAATGATTTGAATATTTATTATTTCAATTACCTTATTTTTTTGATAGTTTATTATAGATAAATAAATATAACTAATTATAATTAAATTTATTAGTATATAAATACATATATAATATAAAAATTATATTATTATATTATTTATCAAGTCAAATTACAAATCAAGTTCGAATCAAATTCAAGTTATAACCGAATTAAATCGTGTCAAACACGACCTTATTCAAGCTCGATTCATAAGATTCAAATTTAAATATTTAAATATCGAGTTTTAAATCGAGTCACACCAAGCCGAACACCATCTTTAATTACATAACTCATCTTCTATAATATTAAAATACCCAAAACCCACCATCTCTCTTTTCCCTCCGAGAAGTATTTACACTTCATTGCATCTCTTGCAAATTTTACCTTAACCCAAAAAACCGTATGTTATAGACTTAATAGTTATAAAGCTGTTTGTTGACTACGAAAGGCTTCTAAATTTCTGATGTATAATATGGGCAAAATATGCTTGCAAAATCTAATGCTGGGATAGAGGTCCTATAAACTCCCCAGCATATTCATACCCAGATCTGTTCTTTGCGAATACCCGTTACTGCCACTGGTGTAGGGAATCGGATAAGGTATTTGAACTGCAGGCCTTGCCTGGGTTGAGCTCGCAGCTGCAGAGGATTGCTGGATCAACAGATGACTATCAGCAGAGGAACAAGATCGACCCACTAGGCTTCCCCTCATAATTTTGGGCCGCCGCCAGTTCTGTTCTGATGGCAGTTTGGGGGATAAAAAGGTGCCTGCTTGTGCTTCGGCACCAACACAACCTAGACCTAGACCAGAAACATGTCCCTGTTCCCGCTCTGTAGCCGCTTAGTGTCTCACGCCATCAATTGATCCTAACCATGGTTACATGAATCAGAATCGGAATCGAAATCGATTTTCCAATGAATCGGAATCGGAGTCGAAATCGGTCTGAATCGACCAAAAATCGGTTTTTTTGAATCGGTCATGAATCGGTCAGAATCGTAATCGATCCGAATCGGTTATATAAAAATATATATTGATAATTTATAACATAAATATATAAAAATTATATATTAATGTTATTTTGATACTATTATATGTATTATAATTTATTATATTTTTATTATATTTTTAATATTTTTTAGATTTTTTATATTATTTTAAATTAATTATTATTTTATATTCGAGTCAAGTCAATTTTTAATTACGAGAATGCCACCCTCTCCCTCCCCTCCACCCCGTCAAAACATGGATAAGGTAGAATACACTCCTCATTTCCAAGTTATTTCAAAGATTTACCAAAATACTGACCACCTTCCCACTATTACATTTGCTAACTCCAGTATTTCCGTTGGTTGCCTGCTTTCTACTTTTATCACCTGCATAAAATTCCATTCAGCCTTCTCTCCTAACACACTCTAACTGCTACCTTTTGTCTGATCACTTCTATTCCTCTTCAACCCACTATTTCTCTTACTCTTAACTCCCCAGAATGCCCATTCATAAGACACAACTTCTTTACTTAAATCCGTGCTTCAGTGTACAGATTTCGTCAAAAGTAAAAGTCCTATTGATGTCTGCTGGTCTCTCTCCTAAACCCTTAAGTAAAAGTCCAGCTGAAGCAAGCTACAGAATCACCAAGAAGAAATAGATGGAATCACTTTTTAGTTGATGTAATATAACAGCAGGTATAATGATACAACCAAGAAGAAATAAATTACCATCAAACCAGGAGTTCCATTTTCCACTTCTCTCCCATTGACCAAGAAGCTGTATAATTAATTGGAAATGTATTGGGGAAAAAATGAACAAAATTTTAAAATGACTAAAATTCAGACTCACTTCACTTCTGGTGGATTTATAATACAAGACGATGTTTCAATATTATCTTTTTGTGCCACCAACAATCCAAAATCGAGCATTTACATCAATTAATTTGACAAGCTTACATATCACAAAAGGATTTTTCTTTTCATTAAATCTGACAACACAAAATATAAATTCCACTGATGAATTATGAGTTTTAAGTATTTAAAATAAATTCCACTTTATATTGTATTACAAAAGGCATAATAAAGTCCCTCGTAGACATTAACAATATAGAATGCAATAAACCTTATAAAAAGTAATTATAAAGAATCCGTATGTGATCGGGAGAAGAATTTCCCCTCTCAGAGAAGACTCAGATCAGAGACTGATCAGCACACCTACAAATATACCTCAACATACTTAAAACATTTTGTCAAATGAAGTTTTGACCCATTATATCTCTTCTTCCGCTAATGGTCTTTACCAAAAACGCTAAAAGAAGAACACATACTAAAAGCAGTTGCTATCTTGAATATAAGATCCCAAGACCATAAAAACTTACAATCTTTTCATTGGAAGATGGTGGGAATGACTTGGAAATAAGAAAATCAGACATCAAAACCTCATAACCAGACTACAGAGAAAAAGAAGATAAATTAATCTCATGCATGCCTTCACAAGTATACAATCATAAAAAATCTATGGTCGTGCACCTAATGCAAGAAAATTGTAATATTTCTTACTCATTTTGTCATGAAAGAATGTTCCTACAACCCTATCTTACTTTTTGAAAGGGGTCCTAATGACAAGACTAAAACCTCATTATATTTTCATTACTTTGGGCAAACAAGAAAAGCAATCATCAAAACATTTGTAATAGGTTATTGCTCATCAAAGTAACCCACAGGCGAAAAATTCATACACTAGCTAAAGAAAGATGACAAGGATGAAGAGGGCAATGGATGATGGGGATGAATAATAAACGAAGCGTGACACATAACAACACTCATCATATCATGGTTAGAATAATGAAGAACAATTCAATAATTGAATTACATAGAGGGCACACGTCAAAATTAGGCCTTGTAAGCATTTCAACAACCAATCCTTAAAAGTGAAAACTATCCATTTGTATTACACAAAACAAATCGTCTTGCAAATAAGGCTAGAAAATTACTATGAAGTGAAAGGAAGTCATAAACAGTGGGAAAAAATACGATATTAGCCTTAGAACCAATAAAGGCATCAAAAACTCTAATTTAACAAGTGCTTACTATTTACTGACCTTAGCTTCAATGGAAACAAGTATTTTACCCAGCTCAAGGTGTGGAAAGAACCTACAAAAGAAAATCTCAAACACATGATAAAGCACTTAATAGACTGCCAGAAAAAAAGGTCTAATTAGCAATGGTTTGTTTTCCATTAAAACAATTGCAATCGGAGCATCTCAAACACATAAATATGGCACAAATTCAAGTGCTTGCACTAAATGAGAAGTGACATGACAAAGTCTGATAGCAAGAAACCAGAACAGAACATTAATAACTGTCGGTAATAAAGAGTATGTGCACCAATATTGACCTAAGAAGAATAAATTTTTTTTTTTGAAATTCACAATCAAACAACTGGGATTTGGTAGAAGAAGATGATGATAATTTATCCATAAAATGGCTTTTGAAAGATACAATTCCGCTAAGGATTCACAGGAATGCCAACCCAGGAAGATTCTAGCAAGCTTATATTTGGATGAACTCCATCTCTATGTATACTTGTCACCAAGTATCGAAAATATGTAACTAGTCAAGCGAATTCAAAAATCAAAGTGAAACTAGCTAGTATAATTAGCCAACTTGTATATGCTAAAAAATTGAACTAACAATTGTGTGCATGCATATTATTTACTCATGAGTTCATAATTCATATTTTGCTATCAACTGTGGAAATTAAGTACAGAACTGATAGTGGAGCTATCTCGTGCAAAAGCACAAATATATGAATTTTACAGATAACAGTAAAGAAAAATAAAACCAACTACAAAAAATTATTTTCTAGAACACACCTGGGCATGATCTCTGATACTACATCAGGCACTAAAGTTTACTCCACAGTAAAATCTCCTCTACCATAAAAAAAGCAATTATATAGCTGGAAACAATAGAAACATAAAATAAGTAAGAACCACACAGACGGGGATCTAGAAAATAAAAGAACAGCCACGTGTAAGTTAACCTCTTTTGCAAGCTCATTGACTTCACCAATTTCAGTATCTTTAAACCAGCCATACCTACAAGCATTCTGCAAAATCACATTAGAAACACCCAATAAATTTTAGCAGCAGACCAGCCATTTTCCATTTGTATTGATTATATTCAATGACACATTCAACATTTGAAATTTAATCACTCAATTTCACGTCTTATTCATGTCAACAGAATATGTTAGTGTTAGCAGCAACAGATATGCATTCAATGTCGAGTGTCCACCTATTTGACTCAAAACCTAATAACAAAAACTGACAAACATTTGCATGGTCCAAATGGTAAATACCAAAGTATAATTCCATTAACAAATACAATTCTTTAGCTTAAACAGGAAGTGTTACTCTGCAAAAGCTCAGCTGGAGTAAGGGAATCAAGACAACATCCTGGAATCAATATCCCTCGGATGCCAACTGTTAAGATTACCAATTACATGGCCACACATCTATAAATTACACATCTTTATGAACAATGTCAAGTATTTCAATCAACATGATCGCTACATAAAGAACGCAGTGCCATCACGTCATCTATTGACAATAGTAAGGCACTTTTTACCTCCGATTCGTATCCCTACTAACTGGTTTCCATTTTATCGTACGCAAAAGCCAAGGTGAATGTATTGAGTATACAACAACTAATACAGAAATTTGTAGAATTTTTACAGCAATTACTTCAAATTCAACATTAGGAACCATGTTCTAGTATATCATCATGACCTATTCATTGAAGCAATTGGGAAATGCTAAGGTTGCACATAGTAACGGTGGTCCTAAACATCTCATCACCTATAAATAATTTTACATTTACCCTACTGCATAGAAGAAATAACTTGTTACCTATGGAAACTTTCAATATTAACAGGAGGGACCTTATATATATTCCTGGCAGAGCGTCAAGCTATTTTCTAAATCTTTCTGTTCCTTTCTTCTTTACTTCTGATCAAAGGCTTTCTTTGAACTTTACAACTGAATTTTCTTTTGATGTCAACATAAAAAAAGTTAAAAGTTCTTTCTTATATATTTCCTTCTATGGCAGATGTGAAAAGTCTTTAAATTGTCATGCATCAAACTCGGCAATTATTAGAAAACATTAACCTCGTCCATTTCTTCGCAGAATTCTTAAGTAGCGTCTCATGTAACATAAACTGATGAAGCAATTTCAGCTCATACCAAAACAAGGCACCCGCACAATGAATTAAAATACTAAAAAGACTGTCTTCTAGGGGATCTACAATACTGCTTTCTCGATCAAGCTAAATTTTAGAAAAATAAATTTAAAATTAAACACCAGAATAGTATTTCTTAGCACCATAATAGCAGAAAGCAGGCAGGTATCATCCTTCTTTTGATACACCTGGAGGAATGAGAGATTGAATTGATTATGCAATCGAGAAAAGCATAACAAAGAAGTTGCAAATGAACAACAGCACAACACACAGGCATAACAAACATGCTCAATAAGAGTGTTTTCCAACAGGTAATGAAATCTTAAAAGACATAAAATTTGCAAGACATTAAAGAATAACTTCTCCTGCATCAGTACCTTTGTACACTTACAAACTGACCAGTGGCTTGCTTATCAAAGGAGACTAAATTTTCTGTTTTCAAACCAAGAATTGTAAAAAAAATAAAGTTACTCACATCACTCAAGTTCTGTCCCAAAGGGTTGTTTAAAAAATGTGTGACTTGAAAATAGCATGCAACTTTACACAGACTTTAAAGGTGGCGAGGTTTTAAAGTTTATAAGCAACAATGCTTTCCTCAAAGAGAATAATTTTTTAAAATATAGAGGTTTCTACTTGCGCCAATGACACCTAAAAAACTGATGCAAATCACTTCAAGCACAGTCCATAACTGAAACCTTTCTTGTTCTTTTTTTTTTAAAAAAAAGAACAAAGAAATTTTCCCAATAACAAAATATGAGAATGTACCAAGCATTGAATTCATGACTCATAATACATTGAGCAAAATAAAAATTAGTTCAATAATCTTAAAAAAAACAGTAAATTTACCATTCTTACTACGGAAGGTAATTTCTTGGCAATCTTAGGGACCTCATTGCGGGAAAGCGCATAATCAACACCCCTGCATGCACAAAACAGTTTAAAAAAAAAGACTAATCCATGCAATTAAACAGTTCACCCATCCCCACCCTAACATTCAAATACATTAAAAATTAAAAAAAAAAATCCTTCCCAAATCAACGCCGCCGTCACCAAACCCTAGACCTGATTTTCCAAAACCCAACATTCACCCACAACCACCACCGATCCCCCCTCCTTCCCCACAAGAAAAGAAAAAAGGAACAATATTTTCCACCATATTCAATCAGATTACAGAACAAAACGACTTCGAACCTCGACAGCGAAACCAAGAGGCTAAAGAGATCCCTCATCCCGCGGCGATGCCCGCCCGCGCGCAGCCGCTCCACCAGCAAACCCAAGCCCGCCGAAACGCTGGCCCCTCCTCCGCCCGCCTCGCCGCCGCCGCGGCGATCCCCATCGCCGTCCGCCGCCGCCCCCGCCGGAATCGGAAAATTGAAATAAGGGGTAGAGCGAAGAAAAGCCGGGTGCATACGTGGCCGTACTTGAGCTCTTATACGACTCAAAACGCCCTGAAAACTGCCGCTCAAGTCGAATATTATTTTATTTTAAAATTAATTAATTCAAATAATACTTGATAATTTTTTTTAAAAAAATATGACTAATTTAATCTGAGTTAAAAATTTATTTATTTATTTCGATTAATTTTAAGCCAAACCTAATTAGATTTATTATTACAACAAAAATCAAATCCAATTATATAAATATTATTTTTTTTCAAAAAAGAGTCGAGTCATGTTTCCTTATTATTTTTAGATTGAGTTTTCTTTTTAAGCTTTTGAATGTCTGGTTTTGTGTAATCCCTTTCAATAAAATTTTTTTATTGATTTCGTACTTTTGATCGAAGAACTTCTTGTCCTAGCCCTTCTTTTTTTTCTTGATTTATATTTTTGAATCCACGGTGCTTTTTAAAATTAGATGACCAAAAGCTTTCTCTATATTTTGTAGAGGACAAGCGAGTATTATCTTCTCCCCATCATTGATGCCCTCGCTTAAAAATGTGAGATTTAATACCATCAGAGATGTTTTTATAATCGCCAAAAATATAGTTTCATTCCAAAATTTACATTAATTGTAGGCAATATTCCAATGTGTTTTTCCATATATTTGGTTTGTAATTATGTTATCCTTTTTTGTTATATTTATGAGTACATAGTTTATTCTACATTTGGTAGAAGATGAGTATTATATATATATATATATATAATACTCATCTTCTACCAAATGTAG
>JAVDBV010001041.1:0-13242 GCA_032619315.1 Piper longum
TCATCTCATCAGTAATTATACCTTAATCGCATCGATCAATAAATCCTAACATACTGTGCTAACAATCATCAAATCTAAATAATCGAATTAGAGGTAATTATACCTCGCGTCGTCGGCAATTGGCGACGGCTAGGGTTCCGTCGTGTATGCGTCTCAAACCTCGAATTAAGCACTCGACGGCGTCCGAAGCTCGATCAGGTTCGACCAAGTGAACTCCGCGGAAGATCCGGTGAATTCCAACGAATTCCAAAAATTCCAATTTTTCAGCGGTTTCCGGCGACTTTCTGGCGGTTTTCCGGCGAGAATCGCCAGTGGTGTCTACTGGTCGGATCGGGGTCGTATAGGGTAGCATCGGAACCACCTCGGCGAGCCCGACGTGTCTGTGGTGTCAACGCCGCCGACGGAGGTGGCGGCTCGCCGAAAAAATGCCAAAACAGACGGCGGCTATGGGTGGCTAAATCCGGCCGACAGGGGCGGCGATCGGCGGCGCTCTGGTCGGGGAAGGTCGCTAGGGGGTCGAGGGGGTTGTGGCTACCAGTCGACCGTGGCGGCGACGATCGCCGGCGGCGGAATCGTCACCGCGACCATGACGCGGTCTCCGCGCTAGCCGTGGCAATCCACCGTTGGGGTGGCCAGACGGTGGCCGGGGCCAGTCGGGGCGGCACGGCGACGCTTCACCGGGGCTGGGCAGCGTCGGTCGGCGGTGGGCGGTGGCTGCGGGGAATGGGGGCGGCCGGGGTTTTGGGTGGGAGAGGTGTCGGGGGAAATAAAAAGGGTTGAGTGGCATACTTGTAAATAAAACTTGGCTCTATTCCTTCTTGAGTTAAAATAATTATTTACTTGCAATAAATTCTAAAAGAAATTTAGAAAAATCGGGAAAATCCCATAAAATAAAACCACACACAAAATCAAAATGACATGCTCTATAACTCTCAACCCACCCAAACTACCCGCAACGCGTCCTAACGAGATAAACGGCCTAAAACTATTTCTACGGTCACAAAATAAAGAAATCTAAAGCCATCAACTGCATATTCTCATATATTCTGATAACTCATTCTCTGCTCATCACATATTCAGGTACACATGACCCCTCATACCTCATACATGTGACCAGCATCGGCTTAGTACACGTGTTCTGAAATACACTCAACTCGAACCAACAGCTGAACCGATCGGCTAACGACTATAAAACCGTGACTCGAAACACGGGTTTTACATTAACAATCTCCCACTTGGAGTCCGATTGAAAGACTCTAGTCCAAATTCTTCCTCTACTTGTTAATTGGATAAGTCCTTCATCTCCATGTTAGTGCAAGTTCACCAAAGTTGAGCAAAAGCTCAACAAGTGTCCCTCCACCGATTTAATCAACATGTCCGCCAAATTCTTTTTCCCATCTATCTTCTCCAACTTTAATTTACCTTTTCTAACAAAGATCTGATAAAATGATACCTTGACTGAATATGCTTGATTGTAGAATGAAATGTCAAGTTCTTGGCTAAATGGATTGCACTTTGACTATCAATGTACAACCTGCAATCGACCTCATTAAAACCTAACTCATTCATTAAAGTTTTAATCGAAATATACTCATTGATAGCTTCTGTAGTAGCTACATATTTAACCTCAGTTGAAGATAGAGCAACTATCGTTTGCAATTTGGAAACCCAACTCACTGTGGTTCCACCAATTGTAAAGATATATCTAGATGTACTTCTATCATTGTCTCTATTTTCAGTATGGTCCGAGTCCACATAACCTTGCACATCAATATTATCACCCCCAAAATACAAATAGTAATTAGAAGTTCCTTTCAAGTACCTGAAAATCCATTTCACTACCTTCTACTGTTCTTTTCCAGGGTTATTCATAAATCTGCTCACTACTCCCACTGTATGTGCAATATCTGGTATTGTACTCACTATAGCATAAGACTTCCAATAGCTAAAACATAAGGCATTTCTTTCATGTGAGCTTTATCCTCCTCACTCTTAGCACCTTATTTTTTTGATAATTGGAAATTACTACCCAAAGTAGTAGTCACCGAGTTAGATTCATTCATGTTGAATCTCTCAAAAACTTTCTTCACATAACCTACTTGAGATAACCACAATTTCTTCCTCTTCTTGTCTCAGGTAATTTGCATCCCAAGAAGTTATTTTGCTTCACTCAGGTCTTTCATGGAAAAACTTTTGGCTAACCTCATTTTGAGATTAAAGATTTTCTCCGTATAAGTTCCTGCAACAAGTATGTCATCTACATACAAAGTTAAAATAATATAATTACCATCATTAAACTTTTGTAAATATACACAGTGGTTCGAATTGCTCCTAGCAAATCCATTATCTAATATAAACTTGTCAAATTTCAAATACCACTGTCTCGGTGCTTCTTTGAGTCCATATTGACTCATCTTCAATTTGCACACTATATTTTCTTTACCTTTGACTTCAAATCTTTTTGGTTGTTCGATATAGATCTCCTCCTCCAAATCACCATGAAAGAAAACTATATTTACGTCAAGTTGTTCTAAATACAACCCCTTTACAACCACAATACTCAAAATAATTCTAATAGAAGTCATTTTTACAATAGGTAGAAATATATCATAAAAATCAATTCCTTCTCTTTGACCAAAACCTTTTGCCACAAGTCTTGCCTTATAGCTTTATACACCACTCGTTTTAGACTTGATCCAATAGATCCACTTGATTTGTAGAACCTTCATTTTTTGTAACAACTTCACCAACTCCTATATATGATTCTTCTCCAAAGATGACATCTTATCCTTCATGGCCAACTCCCATTTAAGATAAGCATTGTCACTCATGGCTTCATCATAGGACTCTGGTTCTCATACATTAGTATACAAAACATGTGCAATTAAATTTAAATTTCTGAGTAGGCTTCTTGACCCTTGTGGTCCTTCTTGGTTCTGGCGCAACAATTGTCTTTTGTGGTGTGGTGGCTCTGAGTCATCAATTTCAACTTGTGCATAAGAATATTCAGAATCTGATTCATCACCATTTGGTTGATTACCTTGTGACTCAGCTTCTTATTCGGTCTCTTTAGAAGATAATTATTCCACATCACTTGGAACAAATCCTTTATTTCAGCACTTAGCATCTCTTCATCTGTCTCATCAAGCTCCATCTATTCTTTTTCTTTTGACTCCTCATTCTTTTCTTTCTTCCTATTTTTGTACATGCACTCTTCATTGAATACAACATCTCGACTTCGAAACACCTTGTTATTCTCGAAATCCCACATCTGGTAATTATACTCGTCACCCCCATATCTAAGAAATACATACTTGAGGGACTTTGAATCAAGCTTCTTTCTTGATTCCCTATCAATATGTGCATATGCAATACAACTAAAGACCTTAAGAAAAGAGTAGTCAACTTTCTTACTAGTCCATACCTCTTTCGGTATTTTTCCATCTAAGATGCTTGATGGACAGCTGTATCCACAATGGCACCCCAAAGATGCAAAGGGAGCCCAACATGAACCCTTATGCTTCTCGCTGGCTCTAGAATGGTCCTATTCATTTTCCGCCACCCCATTCTATTGTGGTGTCATTGGCAATGTCTTGATTCTTTTAATCCCCCGCTTTTCACAATAGGAGCCAAACTCATTGTTGCAATATTTTTTGCCATTAGCCGACAAAATACATTTCAATTTCTAACCTATTTCATTCTCAATTCGGGCTTTCCATATCTTGAAAATCCTAAAGACTTTTGATTTTTTCTTAATAGTGTAGATCCATGTTTTCTTACTAAAATCATCAATGAAGGTAACAAAATAGAAATTACCTCCAAAAGATTTACCATGGGCTGGCCCCCAAACATCTGTATGAACCAACTCCAACCTTTTGGATTTCATCTCTCGCCCATCCTTTGTGAATTTGACCCGTTTCTGTTTATTTAAAACATAGTCTTCACAAAAACCGAAATTAGAATCAATTATGCCTGTCAAAACCTTCTTGGAATGTAAGATTCTCATCTCACTCTAGCTCGAGTGACCAAGCCTTCTATGTCGTAACGTTGTTATGTCATCCTTCTCAATGACCAAAAAAATAAACGGATCTACCTTGATAGACAATGAGTAAAGTGTGCCCATTGCCTTCCCCTTGATCACCACCAATGCTCCCTTGCTGATCTTCCACTAATTATTTTCAAATGTGATTCTATAGCCCTCTTGGTCCAGCTTGTTAACACATATAAGATTCTTCTTTAATTCAGGTATAAACCTGACCTCCTTGAGAATAAGTTTACCTTCATCATGCATCTTCAAATGAATTACTCCCTTACCTCAATTTTGTACTTCTAACTATTGCCAATAGTTACATATCCAAACTCACTTTTGACAAAATCACAAAACCATTCTTTGTGAGAAGTATAATGATGTAAAAAACCTGAATAAATATACCATGTAGCTATGTTATAATCATCATGAGCAGATAAACAAAATTTCTCTTCATGACCATCAACAACATCAACTATATTCTTGACTCGTTCGGGACAATCCATTGTGAGATCCCTCAACTTAGTTCCACATCTAATCCCTACTGGGAGAAGATCATGTTCATAAGTAGGAATAAACTATAGATCTTTAACTTCGGTTAACCATCTTAAAGAAATGACTTAGTACATCACGTTTCACTTTGGGTTGGGTCGTTATAAATGGTATGAGAGCAACCTGATTCCGTGTTAGATGATGGGCTGGACTACGGACGTTGGCTAGGCTCTCTGTCACGGGCCATGAAAGGTCATGGGTAACAAGCCATGGAAGGTCGTGGGTTGGGGATAGCAATGGGTCAAGTGTAATAATTTTGGGGATAAAATTTTCTAAGGTGGGTGGATTGTGAGATCCCTCAACTTAGTCCCACATCTAATATCTACTGGAAGAATATCTTGTTTATAAGTGGGGATGGACTATAGATTTTTAACTTGGTTAACCACTTTTAAAGAAATGACTTAAGCCTATTACATTACACTTTGGGTCGGGTCGTTACAAATGGTATCAGACTAACCTAGTTCTGTGTTAGATGACGGGCTACAGATGTTGACTATGCTCTCGGTCACGGGGAATGGAAGGTCATGGGTCACGGGCCATGGAAGATCGTGGGTTGGGGATAGCAACAGGCCAAATGTAGGAATTTCGGGGACGAAATTTCTTAAGGTGGGTGGATTGTGAGATCCCTCAACTTAGTCTTACATCTATTACCTACTGTGAGAAGATCCTATTTATAAAGAGAATGGACTATAGATCTTTAACTTAGGTTAACACATTTAAAGATATGTTCTTCCTTGTCACAAATCCAACAAGTAGGACCTCTTTGAATTTTTCTTTGGATTTAGAGCACCCTAAGTTCTTAGGACCTCTACTTTGACCTCTTCCTCTTCCTCTTTCTTTGCCCTTGCTTTTGTCCACTGATAAAGCTGTGCTTGAGATGGACGGTGTGTTATCTACCATGCTCCTCTTCATCATCTCCTTATTCAAGATTGCACTAAGCACTTCATCAAACTTTAGTTGTTCTTTTGATGCATTGCTTATAGATGTAATTACCGTATCCCAACTCTCCAACAAACACATAAATATTAAAAATTTAATATCTTCACTAAAGATCATTTGCACAAATTCAAGTTGTGCCCAAATTTTATTGAAATCATTCAAATGATTAGCAATAGATTTACCTTCAGGCATCCTTAAACACCAGCTAATGCCTCCGTCACTCCTTTGATGGTTGTCTGTTTGGAGACATTAAATGCCACCGACTATGTTAAACATAATCAAACGATAGCTAAGACTCGCCTATCCAACAAAGCCCACTCATCGGCTAACATCACTTCTGGCTTGGTACCTACAAGCAGTTGATGTAGTTGCTTCTTTTATGTATAATCCTCAATCTGCATGCTCCACCATTAATAATTTATTCCATAAAATTTTTCAATTTTCCTAGTCTTGAAATTGTCCGTCACGACTTCCACTCAAATCAAGATCCGACGGAATGAAAGTTCTTACAGACGACGTTAATTATAGAGGAAAATCCCCAAAATTAGAGATCAACAACAATGAATACAAGTTATGGGAAAATAATGCGTGAGAATTAAAATAAAACAAAACAAACAAAACAAAAATTTAACGTGAAAAACCCTCATTCAATCGAGACTAAAAAATTATGGGACAACAACGAATAATTTGCTACTTCAACCAAAGATTACAGCCATTAAACATATAGAGATGTACAAGAAAATTACTCACCCAATGTATGTAATTGAGATTACAAAATTTCTCTCTATCAATACTCTGTATACATTAAACTAGAGAATAATATAATCTCTCTTCTTATCTCTATATTCTCTTTTTTTATCTCTGTCTACTCACTTCCTATCTTTTTTTCTCTTATTGTCTTGTTTTTAGAATGATGTAAATGAAGCCTAATTTATAGAGAAACTTTGAGACCCTTCATCCTCTATGGAACAACAAACTGCCACTTCTGTTGGTATTTCGAGATTCTTTTAGTATTCCGAGTATGACAATATGGTACATATCATTAATATAATTACAAATATTACATAATTAGCATCAAATATTCCTTCTTTTTTCAGCAAAATATGTGTGTGTGTTTATTGTTTGATGTTTGAAGATAAGGTAAGGATCAGGGAGAATATATATACGCCTAACTGTAGTCAACAACAAAGTAATTATTTATTTCTTGATACTAAACCAATATACTATTTAATTTCGTAAGAGCAACAATATTAGTTGATACATTGAAGGTCCCATCCTCCTTCGCCAACATGTCACACATCATGAGTGGCCCACCTGGGTCCCTCTCGTGCCCTTAGAGCAGAGTATGCATAGATCTCATTGCACTCGCCCATGTGAACAAGATCACCGACGAATTGTTTATCAATGGCTTGGGCTAGTGAATGCGATGTGCGTATATTGCTAGAATCAACCAAGAACGTGAGTTCAAATTGTATGATTTGTGGAGTAAAAAAAAAAATTTAGGCCCTTTGGGCCCTCAATTAAGCTATAATATTATTTGTTGGGCTTTTTATCTCCCCTGATTAAAACTTTTACCACATCTCCCTTACTTGTATATAAAGAACACTTTTTACTAACAGTCCAAAAATTATTTTGAAAAAATATTACTAATTTTGAGCGAATCGAACTCTTTTTTTATTTAATCTTAAAAAAATATTAATAATCTTAAACGAAATGAACTCTTCTTTGATTTATCTAACAAACCTCTATAGGATGACAAATTGTTAGGCCTTATGAGCTTACAAAAAAGATTTGAAATACATGTCACGAGTCTCTCTTAATATAAAAATTAATTAAATAAATAAGATTTTTCCCTTATATATAAATCACTAATACCTTTTATAACTGTGAAATAAATCCAACATTTTTTTCTTTTTAAAGCTCCGAGTAT
The DNA here is from genome assembly GCA_032619315.1 of Piper longum. Taxonomy (NCBI): domain Eukaryota; kingdom Viridiplantae; phylum Streptophyta; class Magnoliopsida; order Piperales; family Piperaceae; genus Piper; species Piper longum. The sequence goes on from JAVDBV010001041.1 coordinate 7,449, forward strand.
CATCAAGTATTATTTTCTTAATTTACCGATTAATTTTTATAAATTATAATGTATTATTTTGATTAATTTAATTATTAACAATTTATCGATAACCGAGCTGGAATTAGTGGAATCATTTTCTTTTCATCGACGTAGCCGACCTGTTTGTATTTGCCAATGCTAAAACGAGTGGAAAGATGATGTCAAGAACTGCGAATCATCGCCCAACATCACCCACCATTGCGCGATGAGTGACGTCGTTGTCGATGCCCGCATGGAATTATAATATATACATATTAGCCTTTGAATACTCATTGGTTTCTCCTACGTGCATGTCCCCAACCGTTACTTGTCTTCCATATAAAAAAATATTTCACCAAACTAGGTATAATATTGAGGTTTATATTTTATGCATATACATATATATCTATATATATTGATGTGCATACCAGTTTGTAATTTTTTACATAAATTTATACAAGAAAATTTACTATCACTATAAGCTTTGCGTAATTAACCTACACGGAGGTACGAACGATCGATGAGAGAGACTAACAAGTTTGACTGCTTTCTTTTGTCCGAGTCTATGAGGTTATGAAATAATTATGATTTGTTTGTTGTAAATATGATTTTTACCGTCATAAAAGAAAGGTTGATTATATTGAATCTCATTCGATGGGACTTACACAATTCATCAGATCTCCCATGATACATACTAGGGGTACTAATTGAGCAAGTTAGTTCGTGAGTATTTTACGTTCGGCTCGGTTTGGCTCGACTCGAAACTCGATATTTAAATTCTCGACTCGAACTCGTATCCTACAAGCTGAGCTTGAGCAAGGTCGTGTTCGACTCGACTCGACTCGGTTATAACTCGAATTCGACTCGAACTCGACTCGTAGCCCGACTCACTCGATAAAATAATATAATAATATAGTTTTTATATTATACATATATATATATATATATATTAATAAGTTTAATTGTAACTAATTATATTTATTTATATACAATATAATAACAAAAAGGTGAGATAGTTGAGATAGTAGGTAATCAAGTCCTTTACCTCAAGGTTGTGGGTTCAAATTACGTCAATTTCATTTTTTTAAATGAGTTAAACGAGCCGGTTTCAAGCTCACGAACGAGCTAGATTCGACCTCACAGTTTAAGTGTATTCGAGCTCGAACACGTAAAAAATATTCGATTCGAGTTCAAGCATGTATATTCAAAAATCATTCGATCTCGAGTCGAATTCAAACGAACCTCGAACTATTCGAGCTGAGCTCGAACACTAGTCGAGCTCGGCTCGCTATCTCATTTAGCTCCCCTGATGCACAAAAAAAAAAAAAGATTATATAATATATATGTCTATGCAGATGCACAGTCAAAGGTCATCTAACTGCAACCCTACAACAGCAAGAGCCCAGACCGAGCACTGTCATGCAAAAGCCGCCAACTAACTCGGCATAAGGGCTGCACAGATCCAAAAAGAAGGTCCGTTGAATATTCTCCTTTGAATACATTTTAGGTTTTGGGTATGTGAGTCAAAGATGATCTTAATTCGAATCCAATCAAATTAAGTATTTTCCTTTGACGGTCAATGCTATTTTTTACGTTTGATGGTAATTTTGTGAAGAATGGAATATACGATTTTATCTGTGCATACTACGGGGTGACGGATTGTGAGCCCCCCTAGGAATTTGAGCTCCAAGGAGTAATTCAAGTTTCCGATATATGCTAAATGTCATGGTTTGCATAGCGATGCTATCTTTTTAGATTGTTGTGTACTTGTGGATGGTGTTCATTACGAAGCTGGTTTTTTTTGAAATTGAGTCTTGTGTGCCTTGTGGATAAGTTAAAAGTTGTATCATGTAAATATAACTTCAAGTTATTTTAATTTTCGAGGGCGTCAAATATTTTGTCAAATAAGTTTGCTCGTTTTGCTTGTTCGTTGTGTATGAATTATAGTTCTAGATCGTTGATCACTTCTCTTTTGATATGTTATAATATAAACCACACTTGTTTGGAAAAAAGACCCAAATAAGTATTAATAGCGGCTCTCTTTTCTAGCTTAATAATTAAGAAAGGAAGTCAAAGTAAAGACAAATTAGCTTAAACAAGTTGCAATCATCAAGTCTATTCATGAAATAAGAGCTAATGAAGGGGATTTCCATGCGCCTTTTATGACGCGTGATATTCCAGCGTCCATTAATAGTTCCTTGTCTGTTAAAGTGTGCTTTTTCCACTCTCTTGAGGTAGTATAGCATATCAAACACACTTGCTAATTAACATGAAACTGGACTTGTTAAATTTAAAACTCCGCGGACGACCATTAACACAGCGTGTAGACTAGAAAGCATTCCTTGACATGAGTGGTGACACTCCTGATGTTGCTTTACATGCATAATTAAATGGGCAAAGATCAGCTTGAGTCATGGCGCTTGTGGTTAATAGTGGGAGGGTTATTTTGCTGTAGAAATTTGTGATTCATTCATATTGATATATTATATAGAGTTACAATATGATATGATAGGATAAGAGTACAACAGTTACACAAGATGAGGAGAAAGAATAGAAACAGGAGGAACACTCTGGTGTGCTGCCTGGTTTTTAAATGCAGGCAGTGCATGGCAAAAGAGGGCCGCTGGATAGAAATCCAAAGGTTGGCAACAGCCCCTTGCAAATTCCACACCCCCACACCACCCCCTTACATATATATCATTGAGAAGCTTGATTTACAGGCAATTAGCCCGTAGAATAAAGATCATCTATAAACTACTTTGATACATTAAAGTGAAATCGACAATGATACCTCAAATACAACCAATTACAATTGCAATTTCTGCAAGATTCAGTAGTTTAATGTTTCTCATATTCAAAATCAAAATGACAAGCTTTCTCCTAACTAAGTTGCATTGCCCTTATTAATTATCTGTACGTAGGTCAAAACAAGAAGCTTTTATTCTATTTGCTTCGAGAAAATGGAGGATATAGTCGCGCCTTGACTCTTTCATATTGCAGCTTTTCCTATGACATGGAGGTATGAACGATCGATGAGAGACACTAACAAGTTTGACTGCTTTCTTTTGTCTGAGTTTCCGAGGTTATGAAATAATTATGATTTGTTTGTTGTAAATACGATCTTTACCGTCATCAAAGAAAGGTTGATTATATTGAATATCATCCGATGGGGCCTGCACAACTCATCTGATCTCCAATGATACACACCCAAAAAAAAAGGTTTATATAATATATATGTCTATGCAGACGCACAGTCAAAGTTCATCTAACTGCAACCCCACAACAGCAAGAGCCAAGACCGAGCACTGTCATGCAAAAGCCGCAACTAACTCGGCATAAGGGCTGCACAGATTCAAAAAGGGGCCGTTGAATATTCTCCTTTGAATACATTTTAGGTTTTGTGTATGTGAGTCAAAGATGGTCTTAATTCCAATCAAATTAAGTATTTTCCTTTGACGGTCAATGCTATTTTTTACGTTTGATGGCAATTTTGAGAAGAATGGAATATAAGATTTTATCTGTGCATACTATGGGGTAACGGATTGTGAGCCCCCTTAGGAATTTGAGCTCTAAGGAGTAATTCAAGTTGTTAATATTTGTTATTACGAATATTAATGATGTGAAGCCTATTGTCACACTCAAGATATCAGAAGACTCTTAGTATACCAAACAAAGGTGATTGTTCGTTGTAACCTGATGACTTTTTGTTGTAGTCTTAAAGATAAAGGGTCACAAAGCTTTTATTTATATCTGGATCTCATTCCTAATTGTGAGAGTTAAGGACAAGAGTTCACGTGGTACTGAGTGGGAGATCTCTCCCCCTTAAGGGAAAGTCTCCCCCTTGCACCAAGTAGCTTCCGGAGTGGAGCCGGTAGTTGACGGCCGGGAGCACGACCGGAGTGAAGACGGCGGTTGACGGCCAGGAGCACGACTGGAGCAGAGCTGGCGGTCCAGAGCAGCGAAGCCGGCGGTCCGGAGTTGCGGAGACGGAGCCAGCAGCCAGGAGTGGTAGCCAGCGGTTGGGTGCGGCCGGCTCCTGAAGGCAGAGTTGGGCCGGGGCAGCTGGCGGCCAAGAGCAAACCAGTGACTGGGAGTGGCCTGCGGCCTGCAGCCAACAGCCGAGAGCAAGGGGCTGGGCCAGGACGACCTGCAGCCAACAGCTGAGAGCAAAGGGCCGGGTCGGGACAACCTGCAGCCAGTAGCCAAGAGCAAGGGGCTGGGCCGGGATGACCCGGGGCCTACAACCAACAACCGAGTGTGAGGGGATAGACTGGGATAGTCTGTGGCCTAAAGCCAATAGCCGAGTGCGAGGGGTTGGGCTGGGAGTGGCCTGTAGCCAGGGCCGGGACGACCTGTGGCCAGTAGCCAAGAGCAAGGGGCTAGGCCGGGATGACTTGCGGTCAGTAGCTGAGAGCAAGGGGCTGGGCCGGGATGACCTGCAGCCTACAACCAGCAACCGAGTGCGAGGGGATGGACCAGGACAGCCTGTGGCATGCAGCCAGCAGCCGAGTGCGAGGGGCTGAGCGGGGAGTGGCATGCAGCCAGCAGCCGAGAGCGAGGTCTGGGCCGAGAGCAAGGGGCTGGGTCAAGAGCGGCCTGCAGCCAGCAACCGAGTGCGAAGGGTTGAGCGGGGAGCTGCCTGCAACCAACAGCCGAGAGCAAGGGCTGGGCCGAGAGCAAGGGGTTGGGCCGCTCCAGCAGCCAGCAGCCGAGTGCGAGGGGCTGAGCGGGGAGTGGCCTGTAACCAGCAGCCGAGAACGAGGTCTTGGCCGAGAGCATGGGGCTGGGCCTGGAGCGGTCTGCAGCCAGCAGCTGAGTGCGAAGGGCTAAGTGGGGAGCGGCCTGCAGCCAATAGCCAAGAGCGAGGGGCTGGGCTGAGAGGAAGGGGCTGGGCCGGGAGCGCCCTGCAACCAGTAGCCGAGTGCGAGGAACCGACGGCGGAGAAGCCCAAGTAGGTACCGAGGAATCGAAGGCCGATGGTCCGTCACTCGAGCAATGAGTCGGCAACCGTCAAAATTTTCTATTTTTATTTTTATTTTATTTCTTGCGGTGTTTACCTTCCCATTCATGAGACCCGGTATTGTTGCGTCTATTCTCCCATCATTGTGGGATTTTTTCGTAACACAAGTTATATGCTAAATGTCAAGGTTTGCATAGCGATGCTATCTTTTTAGATTGTTGTGTACTTGTTTGTGGCGTTCATTACGATTCTGCTGGTTTTTTTGAACTTGAGTCTTGTGTGCCTTGTGGATAAGTTAAAAGTTGTATCATGTAAATATAGATTAAAGTTATTTTGATTTTCGAGGTCGTCAAATATGTTGTCAAATAAGTTTGCTCGTTTTGCTTGTTCGTTGTATATGAATTATAGTTCTAGATCGTTGATCACTTCTGTTTTGATATGTTATAATATAAACCACACTTGCTTGGAAAAAAGACCCAAATAAGTATTAATAGCGGCTCTCTTTTCTAGCTTAATAATTAAGAAAGGAAGTCAAAATAAAGACAAATTAGCTTAAACAAGTTGCAATCATCAAGTCTATTCATGAAATAACAGCTAATGAAGGGGACATCCATTCGCCTTTTATGACGCGTGATATTTCAGCGTCCATTAACAATTCCTTGTCTGTTAAATTGTCTAGCTTTTTCCACTCTCTGAGGTAGTATATTATATCAAACACACTTGCTAATCAACATGAAACTGAACTTGTTTAATTTAAAACTCCGCCGACGACCATTAACTCAGCGTAGAGACTAGAAAGCATTCTTTGGCATGTGTACTTGTTGCTTTACATGC
>JAVDBV010001044.1:0-14321 GCA_032619315.1 Piper longum
GTTTTGTTTTAGGAATTTTTATCGATTTTTATCGTGGTTGTCTTAGCATGAACTGGTTCGTATGTCATCCACATAGTAGCATGTTAGGGTTTAGTACATTCATTCATCAATATCTTCCATCTTGAGACGCCGAGAGTAGATCCACCCGGGACCCGTAACAGTTCGGTTCGGTTCACGAGCGAGTCGGATTCGGGGTGTTACACATTACATCGATATTTCTGGAATTGAATGAAAACAAAGTTAGCTACGTACAATGATAGCTTCCAATTTAATTTATTTTTAGTGTGTTATTTTATGTTACGTCCTTGTTAGACACGGCACGATAGAATGCTAATATTTTATTTATATTTTCATTATATTGAAAATGATGTGATGAAATATAGGATATGATAATATGATGTGATATGATATTTGTTTCAATAACAGAATTGTTAATTGTGACATGCGAATATATATGTTTTAGTAAATATGTTTAGATATTAAATATATACAAATAGGTTAAGACCTAGAATTTGATGTGAAATAAGAATATAATGCATAGGTAGATAGAGATCCAAGATGTAGAATAATTTATATAGCAGATTAGAATTTTATATGAATGTCAATGTGTAATATATTTATATATATTGATTTAATAGGATGACCTCTAATTGTATTTTTAGGTAGGGCTACTAATTGAGCGAACCGGTTCGTAAGCATTTGACATTCGACTCGGTTTGACTCGACTCGAAACTCGACATGCTTAAACTCGAAATCAAACTCGAATCTTACGAGTCGAGTTTGAGCAAGGTTATGTTCGGCTCGATTCGACTAAATTATAACTTGAACTCAACTCATAGCTCGACTCGATAAAATAATATAATAATATAATTTTTGTATTATATATATATAATATATATGTACTAATAAGTTTAATTATAACTAGTTATATTTATTTATTTACAATAGACTAGCAAAAAAGTGAGATAGTTGAAATTATAAGTATTTAAGTCTTTGACCTTTAATCAAGGTTATGAATTCAAATTATGTCAATTACATATTTTTAATTGAGTTACGACTTTTAATCGAGCCAGTTTTGAGCTCGAAAACGTAAAAAATATGAGAGTCGAGCTCATGTATATATGTTTAAAAATCATTCAATCTCAAGTCGTATTCGAACGAACTTTGAAATATTTGAGCCGAACTCGAAGACAAGTCAAGCTCAGCTCGCTATCATTTAACACCCCTACTTTTAGGGAAGATTTATTATAAAAAATAATTTTTTTATATAGAGATTTTGCATGATAACTACTTTTTATAAATTATAATAAAAATACATATATTTTACATTACGAATGTACCCTTTAGATTTTTTGACTCTATTTAAATATGCTTTCATTTCATTTCATTTTCGGAATGTTTTTTTTTTCACGGAGGACTTCGATTCTTCGACACCCATAAATAATTTACTCGTTTAAAAATATTTTAAAATTTCAATAATAATATTAGTCACTTTTCTTTAAGTCTACAATCGAACTATCTCTTTGTAAATTACAAAATATTGGTGACATTAGATCAGACGAGTGTCATCCTGATGTGTAAATTTTATTTTATCCATTTTTTTTATATTTATATTTTAGGCTTCCCTTAATTTTGTGAATTTTATGTGCTAATAACTCCTACTAATCATGATTAATAATCCATCCATCTAATCTTCCAGAGCACCGACCCTTGTCTTCTTCCTCCCCTTCCCACCTCCGAAGCTCCGATCTTTCTCCGCCGCAAAGTCGCTGCCTTTCTCCACCCAACAACCCCTCTCTCGAATCCGCCGATACCCCAGGTATTCAATGATCTCATCGATTTCTTTCGGAGCCGGGCCTTGATCTTCGAATGCGGTTGATTTGTTGAGGTTCTTGGTGAAATTGCGGTGGCGTTTTTTGATGCGGATTTGGTGTTGTTGTTGCTACTTGATAGGTTGGTGTTGATTGAGAGGTGGATTCGGTGATGAGTACGTCGGGTGGGAAGGGGGAGGGGGAGGGGGAGGGGGAGGTGGAGATGGTGGAGGAGGTCATCACGGGGGATTCTGATCCGCTTCTGGGCAACCGTGCAGAGTCGCCGGTGCAGAGCTCGGAGATTGTGGATGAGGAGATTGATGCTTCGTCGGCGCCGTGCTGCCGTATCTGTCTCGAGTCCGACGGGGAGCCAGGTCAAAATGGGGGTTTTGATTCTTTAGAGTTGATGGTGTTCATGAAATGTCTTTGAAGTTTTGATTTTTTTTTTTTTTTTTTTTGCACTTTACTAGATTACATTGTGGTATGAATTGGTGGAGGTTGCCTGAAAAAATATGGGCTTTGCAATTTGAGGTTTGATATGGATTGTAGTGTTTGAGTGGAATGGCTGAATAGGATCCATGCTTGTGACGTTCATTCCGGATAAGGTGGAAGAAGAAGAAGAAGAAGAAGAAGACATAGTAATATGGGGAAAATCTTGCGGACAAATGTGAAAGGAGTCAAAATGGGGCTTTGAGTTGTTGTTGTTCATGAAACGTTATTGAAGTTTCGATTTTTTTTTTTCTCATAAAATTGCATTATGGTATGAGTGGATGGAGGATGTCTCGTGGTATGTTGCAATTGAGGTTTGATATGGTGTAAGGTGATTGAGTGGAATGGTGGAATAGGATCCATGTTTGTGACTCTAATTCAGGATAACATGGAATAAGAAGAAGATATAGTAATATATATTAGCAATGAAAATATACTTGTTTATTCGAGCATGGATACGGTTTAAGGTGATTGAGTTGAATGGCATAATAGGATCCGTACCTTTCTGTTGTAATTTGGGATTAGGTGGAAGAAGAAGACATAACAGTATAGCAGGGAAAATATTTTGTATTGGGTGAGTATAGCAGGGAAAATATTGTGTTGGGTGTGGGAAATGACAAGACAAATGAGAATAGAATAAATCATGTTAGATTGATTTTGGTTCATAAATTTGTTCAATTGTACTAACACTAAGGTGCTAGTTTTGTTTAAGCTCGATTGAATCCCTTGCATGGATCTTTGTTTCAATGATGAAAGTCTGTTATTTTCCAGCAGGGGAATGCATGGAAGTGCTAATAGACTGATACATGATAGTGCGTGAAAAATATAATAAATGGTCACATTCGAGGTGGAATTGCATAATTTAACCTAATGTTAGATCATATTGAAAAAAAATTCACATGTTTAATGAGGTGTTGATTGTGTTCCTTTTTTATTGTATTAGGAATTGAGGTATGAATTGAGTCCCACATTTCGATTTGTCTTAAATTTGATAAATTAGGTCGACATTTGGCAAAAAGTAAAGATCCATAATAGGCCAGATTTCATAACATTTCTAGGCATATGTCTGGTGTTCAGTAACTATCGATGTTTGTTAACTATTTCATTGGGAAATTATAAGTTGTATCTTTGCTTCTTTGATATCCAAAGTAGCGAATTCTAATGAGCAGCAGGCATGCTTTTGTAGCTCTGAGGAGAGGAGTTGTGCTATTATTCCTATTTCTAGATTTACCAGGATAAAAGTTGACTTGGAGTTCAAAACTTATGTTGCTTCTTTCATTTTGTAGAGGAAGAATTGATCTCTCCTTGTATGTGTAAAGGCACACAGCAGTTTGTCCATCGTTCATGTCTTGATCACTGGCGCTCAGTGAAGGTATGATTTGTCTGTCTTGACTTCATTACTCATATTTTTTACTCCAAAAAATGCTCACGCAAATTAGTGATATTGTATCTTCCAGGAAGGATTTGCCTTCACTCATTGCACAACTTGTAAGGCACAATTTCATCTTAGAGTTCAGCTTCTTGAAGATAACTCGTGGAGGAAGATCAAATTCAGAATCTTTGTTGCACGAGATGTTCTACTTGTATTTGTGGCTATACAAACCGTAAGGGATAACTTTGTTTATTGTCTTTAGTGGTGGATGCCTACTTTATAGTTTTTTTTAGGACCTATGTTTTAGTCTTGTTGGTATTAAATTCTGAGCGCTATTTTTAGATTATATCCTACTGAATTTTTCAGGCTATTGCTGCAATGGGTGGCCTGGCATACCTTATGGACAAAAATGGGGACTTCAGAAATTCATTTAATGACAGTTGGGACCGCATCCTATCAAAACATCCCATCCCTTTTTATTACTGTTTAGGTAGAACCTCAAAAGCTCTCTTTATACATGATCAATGATGACACTCGTATCGTTTAGAACTGTTTTTGTAAATTTAAATGCGTTTTCTAAAACCACTCTTTGTTAAAAGCATTTGAAATTTGAAGTATTATTTCCTCCATTATGAATTGTGCAGGGGTGTTGATCTTCTTCGTGCTGCTTGGATTTTTTGGCGTAATGCTTCACTGCTCATCCTTCAACAATAGTGATCCCTACATGACTGGTTGTCGCAATTGCTGTTATGGTTGGGGCATACTTGACTGCTTCCCTGCATCCATCGAAGCTTGTTTTGCTCTCGTCATTGTATTTGTGGTCATATTTGCAATTCTGGGTATTGCGTATGGTTTTTTTGCTGCTACTATGGCGATTCAAAGGATTTGGCAAAGGCACTACCATATCCTCACCAAGAGAGAGCTGACAAAGGCAAGTTTTGGACAATTTGTTTCTTAGTTGTTAGATACAATTTGTTAAAGAATTTCGAATGACGTATATACTTAAATGAGTAACTATATATCGATCGACTATTTATTTGTCCGCAGGAATACGTTGTAGAGGATCTTCATGGTTGCTATACACCCCCAAAGTTGGATCCCGAACACGAGCAACGACTAAAACTGCTAAAGCTTTTATAGAAGCATTAATAATGACAAACGCATATTCTCTTGTGTGATTGTAATATAGAGGCGCACAAAGTTCAAACATTGTACCTAATAAAAACGCTCTACTTTTATACGTAAATATGTTGTCCGCATGACTTCTAAGCCCCCGTTGCTAATTCTTGATGTGTGAAAAGGTGACTATTTTTTCGAAGCACTTGATCACTGTTGGACTACTCTTTATTTTATATTTTATATATGATATCCTGGACATTTGGAAAAGCCTATCATCAGTCTAAATTATCCATCCATCTTAGGAAAGCGCTACCCTTACTATTCACTCCTGGGCATAAACACAATTGTTGATGGGATTGATTACATGTTGAACGTAATCTTAGTGTCTTGACAGAGACAATGGCGAATATTTAAATGCTATTTTTCACTTCTATTACACAATGCATCACGAATCACATTGAAGCTTTAATATATGAAAATCCTCCATTCACCAAACTTAAACAACAAACCATCTCTCCACGATCAAGACATTAGCGATTTTGTGTAAGTAGAACATGACCTCTGAGCGTTGACTGGATGTATTGCACGCATGCGCATAAACAGGTGAGCTAAAGAAGAAGACAGTTCTACTTCCATAACTTCCTCAGAGACATGTTTTTCTCAGTTTCCTTCTTCATTACCTTCGCTACTGCCATTTCAAAATCTTCTTGTGTCACATGAACCCTCCTTTCTCGCAAGGCAAACATACCCGCCTCAGTGCAAACAGCCTGTTGACATTAAAATGTAGAAGCTAGTCAGGTTCCGGCAATTGATACTCATTAAATATGCTCAGAAATGATAAGCCAAGATGTTTACTTTCAGCTCCGCACCAGAAGCTCCATTCATCTTTTCTGCCACCTTTTTCAAGTCAATTCCTCGCATTAAGTTCATCTTTCGAGAATGTATTTTCAGGATATCCCATCTCGACTGAAAAAAAATAGATAAAATTCAGGCCATTATTCTCGCACATATACAATTTTCATATAAAACTAACTAAATACTCTCAAGTTATATACCTCCTCATTAGGGTTTGGGAATTCAATTTTTCTGTCAATACGGCCAGGCCTGAGGAGGGCCTGATCCAAAATGTCAATCCTATTTGTCGCCATTAGTACCTACATAAGATGCCACATAGTTGAGTTAACACAAAAGAAGTATCAATAGGGATGGAAAACACACAACAAGAGGAGAAAGAAGATATACTTTAATCTTGTTTGATGCTTCGAACCCATCTAGTTGGTTAAGTAGCTCGAGCATGGTACGCTGTACTTCACTATCACCATTACCATTCCCAGATTCCATACGAGCAGAGCCAATACTATCAATTTCATCCATGAATATAATTGAAGGGGCATGCTCCCTGCATCATTGATGAGCAATATAAGGCAAATTACATGATTAAATACAGGAAAAATGCAATTTATCAAAATTACAAGGTACATTCCTCAAGGAAAACATTGCCATGGCATATGACATGACATAAAAATCACAAGAAAACATTAATTTATCATGAATTGTTCTGTTTATCAAAATGTACAAAAAAAATATAATACAACAAAATAATCTGGGGCAGATAAAAACCTGGCCATGACAAACAGCTCTCTGACCATTCTTGACCCTTCACCAATATACTTTTGGACCAGCTCAGACCCAGAAACCCTTATGAAAGTACAGTCAGTGTGGTGAGCTACAGCTCTTGCCAAGAGTGTTTTCCCTGTCCCAGGTGGTCCATAAAGCAAAACTCCCTGCATAAAAAAGTAAAATAAAATGGGGTTTATATTGCCAAATCTTGAAAATTGTACAGTAAGTATATGAAGAAAAAGTTTACCTTTGGCTGAGCTATGCCAAGACTCTCAAACAACTCCGGATGCTTGATAGGTAGCTCAATGACCTTCAAAATGGAGCAATGAATAATCAAGCCACAAGAAGCAATCAAATGAAATGTATTCACAGCAACTAGATATTAATGAAAGATAACATTTTGGGATTCAAAGTATTATAACATATCTGATTATTTGTTCACCTCTTTTATTTCCTTGATTTGCTGATCAAGCCCACCAATCATGTCATATGTAGAGTCAGGGACCTTCTCCACTTTCATTAAATTAACCAAAGGATCAACTTTGCTGGGTAGGATCAGGTGAAGCACATAACTATCATTTCGAAGAGCAACTCTTGTTGAAGGAGTAATTTTGGTAATGTCAATATTTTTGTCAATGTCAACAACATATTTTCCTTCCGGATGAACCTAAAGAACAAAAATAAGGTTTCATAAGGAAACAGATAGCAATATAAATAAAAAATATTCTAATGCAATAAGTAATCCTAACTACTATTTCAATCCATATAAAGAACTAACCATATGACCACGTTGCAAGCAGGGGAAAAAATATAATGCAACTTTATCAAGTTAAACAAAACCTTATTGGTTCTTGAAAATATGAGATTAAGATAGGAAATCTAGCAGTGGGCATAGAAGGAAAAGGTAAAATGAAGTAAATGGCGAGAAGCTGACATACCTTCACCAAAACCTTGGATTTGCCCATGATCTTCACAACTTCTCCTACATACGACCCTGGTTCCTGAAGAAGCTGGAGTTCCTCCCTTAGCATCCTAACTGCCAAGTTACACAGCATATTCCACAATCTTTCAACATTCCTAACATAAACCCACGTGTGGTATAGAAAGGCCACAATTTCTATTTTTTTTTACAACAAATCGGCAGTAACTTCTCTTGCTTAAAGTTAAGCAAATAATTTTACCTAGGAACCAATAGAAAAATAAAATAAAGGTACAAACTTTGGGAGAAGCCTGCCTTCCCAAATCAAAATCAAGCAATGCAGATTGCTAAACTCTAGCATGAAAGCCTACTTTTTCTGTCACTAGTATAAAAAAAAATCCAAGTATTTGCCAAACAACCAATTATCGGTTTGATATATACCAATACAAACCATGTAAAGCAACTTGATGTTAGCATGTGAACGTCATCCACTTATTACAGACCATAATCAGTAATAATATCCTCTTAAATTTCAACATCACAAACACCAAACAATCAGAAGCAAAAAAACGAGAAACATGATCATAAACAACCATCAAACAAGCAAAACTTTGCAACAAGCATTAAGTTGCATACTAAAACTTAGGCATATGGATAGCCACATTCCAGCACCAAAAGCTCTAACTTGTATGTCATTACAGCAAGGAAAAACCCAAATACCACCAAAACCAACCCCAATTATTTCAAGGCTCAACACACCCATTACAGAACATAATCAGCAATTGCACCCCTTCCAAACTACATATCACAAGTACTGAACAAACACAAAATATAATTGAGCGAAAAACTTGGTAACAAGCAATTATTCACTAACAAAAACCTGGCCCATATAGATAAGTACATTTTGACACCAAAGCACAAAACTTTCTGCCACTAGCGATATCAAAAACCAAAACAACACAAAAAACAACCCCCAATTAACTCAAACACCCACAGATCATATTAAGCAATTGCTGTTCCCCTCCAAATTTCAACATCACAAACACCAAACAAGCACAAAAAACAAAAAACAAACAAAAAAAGTGAATCGAAACTTGTTAACCCCAAAGCACTAATCTTTTTGCCACTATTGTTATCAAAAACTCAAATGCCACCAAAACAAAACCCAATCAATTCAAATTCCAACACACCTACAACAGATAACCACTAATTGCGTCCCCTCCAATTTCAATGTCACAAAGACACAAACGCCAAAGAAAACACAAAAAATAAGTGCATCAATAATTGATAACACAAGAGCAATAATCTTACTTCCACTACTTTTATCAAAAAGCCAAATTCCACCCAAAAAAAACCCAATCAATTCAAATTTCAACACCTAGCCATGTAAATAGCCACAATATAACACCAAGAGCACCAATCTTTCTGCCACTACTGCTATCAAAAACCCAAATTCCACCCAAAAAAAGCCCCAACCAATTCAAATTTCAACATACCCTCAACAGATCATAGTAAGCAGCCGATACCCCTCCAAATTTCAACCGCACAAACACCCCGACAAACCCAACCAAGAACAAAGAATGAGAACCGCGATCACAAAACACCAATCATAACAAGAAAAAAAAAAGGGGGGATCGAAAGAGAAACCTCGAGAATTGAGATCGTTGCGCTGGGCCTCGAGGCGGTTGAGGTTGTGGGACTTGTGGCGGACCTGGAGCTGGTGGTTATGGATGTGCTGCAGGTAGTACTGCCGCAGCCCCTCCCCCTGCTTCGGCATCTTCTCCGCCGTGCACTTCTCCGCCTCCTCCCCCGCCGTCGCGGCCATCGCCGCCGCCGCCGCCGCCGCCATTGATCTCCGACGAAGAGCTTTGCTTTTCCTTCTTCCCAAGCCACCAACCCCTTCTTGTAGCGTGGTGACGAAGTGTGGCGGTGATCAGATCCGGGTCGGGAACATACGGGTAAACGGGTCACTCCGAGTCCAATGCTGTAGCTTTATCCGACAAACCGACATAATTAAAATAAATAAATAAATAAAATTGTTATTGTCTATCTTTTTATCTTGTATTTATAAAATCAGAGTATACCTTTAAGATATAATATAATTATAATTTATTTTATTATTAAATAAATATTTATTTAAAAAATAGTAGCCTCTCTCGAAGGTAAATGATTGCCTATAGGAAAGAAATATATAACTAAGGTCATAATATTAATAATAGTCGAGTATGGTTGTGAACCGACCGCGAAGCCTTCCTTACAGCTATTTGGTGGGCAGTCTTTGCAAGGGCGGGCGGATAGAAGAAGCTTGTCGGCTGTTGGAGACGATGGAGATGTGGTGGGGGTATCTTCCCGATGCCATAACGTTTGAGGTGCTTGCTGTGAATGCTTGCAGGGTGGGGAGGTTGGAGTTTTTGGGGCGGATGGTGGGTGCAACCGAGGCCGAGCACTCATGCTGTTTTTATCAAGAGCTACTTCTGGTCTGGGAGGCAGGTGTGTTCCGATGATTATGTGGTTGGGATG
The DNA here is from genome assembly GCA_032619315.1 of Piper longum. Lineage (NCBI taxonomy): Eukaryota > Viridiplantae > Streptophyta > Magnoliopsida > Piperales > Piperaceae > Piper > Piper longum. The sequence goes on from JAVDBV010001044.1 coordinate 9,851, forward strand.
AGAGAGAGGGTAGAACTACAGCTTGCTTGCTAGACTGTTCCAAGAGTCTGGGGGGTTGGAGGAAGCGTATAAGGTTCTCGTGGAGATGACGAGGAAGGGGCTTGGGCTTCTGCGCAAATTTAGTGTTTCTGTTTTTAAGTGTTGAAGGATGTGCCCAAAAAGAATGGGAGGGAAGTTGACCCCGGAGTTGAAGAAAAAGTATGTGAATCTGTGTTCCAGTTTTGGAGGAGGAGATTTTTATTCATAGCAACCCCTCGAGTAGTTAGACGATGATTGCTTGAATTTAGTGTTCTGCATAAAGGTTGAAGCTATGCTCAATATTTTTGGGCGAAGCTTAGTATTTTTTTGCCAACATTGTCTTCATGAGGCAAATTCTATCACCCACAATTGGAGCTTTTTTTTTTGTATGATAGGAGGAGCTTCACCATCATGCATTTAAACTGTCCCCTATAACAGCAGATTCTATGGATTATCAACCATTTGGGGCAAAGTTTAAATAAATTTATTCTTGCTATGATGTTACATGCTCTTCTTTCTTGTTCTTTCTGGTAAACAAAATGCTTGAAAAAAAATTCTTCTATGAGAACTGACTTGGTAATTTAACACCAAAACTCAACACCAGCAATCACCGCAAGTAAAGACCTGAAACTGGTAACTTCATAATCGGATAATAATGATAAATATTTGGAAACATTCAACCAACAATAAGAATGTTATCAGAGATTCGCCGGAGCTCCGATTCCTAGCGAAATACAAACATTGTACACTTACCCTGAGCAATAATCAAGGTCATACATGATAAAAAAACTGGAATGGCAAAGGGAGAGAACATCTCAGGCATAGCCTTGCAACATTATGTACACAAATCCACTTTGTGATGATGCTCTCCTGTCAAACAAGTAATGTCGCAAGCTAAGACTTCTGATTCTTTACCAGTATAAAAAAAAGCAAATCAGGGAAGAAAATTTTAGTTTTCTTTCTTAATGAAATCACAAAATGGTGCTTTAGGCTTGCCATTTATGCTTCCAGCATTGCAATCAGGGCGCCTTATGATACCTAAATTTCTTGGGCCGGGATTCGTCAAGAATTTTATGTACTTATATAAAGAAAACAAAAAGCCCCAGAAAATATATGAACGCATACTCTTTCAATAAGATGTTGCATATATCAAATTGGAAAGCTTCTAAGTATTACCTCCTGTAATATGTATAACCAACAAATTCAATCCTATCAATGACTAAAAGCCACGTAAGAATGATAAGCGCAACTACCCAACCAGACATCCCACCACGTTCATCCATGTTTTCACCACTCTCCACAAGGTCATCACAGCTAAACATATTACAAGGTTCCTGCTTTACAGGCTGCAACATATATCAACGAAAATCAGTCACGAAACAGGCCAGAAGTTCTTAAGTTTAGACATCAACCAAGTTATACACTGCAGGCCATACATTAAGAGATATGTGCACAGATGTGAACATCTACAACAAGAAGCTTAGATAACACTCTAACTATAGTAGTTTCTTTTCCCTTGTACTGACCATAAAGAAATTTTCTTGCTTCAGAAAAATACAGGAAATCGTTCTGTGCAAATAAAGATACCAGCAACAGTATACAGTGGAAAGTGCTCGCGGCAGTTTAATACCAATAGATAATAACACATGAGCTAAACAAAATACAACATCAATCAAACTGGTAAGCTACCATACCATCTTTCCATTTGAGCACATCTTGTCATCAACAGGATACCGTGCACTAGGCGCATTCTCAATGCTCCCAAAACAGCCCACATCCCAGTAACGCATCCCACCATCACAAGGAGAAGAACATGCCATCCATGGGCCAGGAATCCAGTTGAAAACTTTTGTATTAAGAAGAGGAATTAAAAATACACAAATGAAACTCAAACCATAAATCAGCTTAGCCAATTATTTTAACTCACAGACGTCAAGAAGCAGCACATCTACAATATACTTGCATGGAAAATATTTTCGTTGTACAATTTTGAAGTACATGAATTGCCGGCCAGAGATGAGATAAATTGAGGTAGAATAAAATCTCATTTTCATTCGAAATGGCCACTATTTACTTGCCTCAATGAACATGGTCGCTGAAAGAGTAAAGAGCTATAACTTCCATTGTAAGAACTGTATCTTTAAAGAACTACATTAGTACCTCGCTTCTTTGCTTGGACAGCAAGCTCTGCACCAGTGTTGCAATAACCCAGTTTAGTGCTCTTATCTGTGACATAAGGATCTGTGCAGTCCGTACAGCATATAAACTCATCTCCATAGTCTATTTTGTTCTCACATTTCACACACTTATCTGTCACCATTGGTCTTTCAGCAAATAGAACACGTAATTGTGAGAATCACAAAAAGCACATGACAATTAAAATTCAATAGTGGCTGCCCAATGTGCAACAATTTTATTGTTGTTTACAAAAATATTTTTTGGACCAGGAAACAATCTAGCTGAATAACACATTCGTTTGTCAGTCTTATTCATCTGATACGTTTGTACCTGGTTTGCAGCAGCGAAAGTGTGTGTGGAAGGGAAGGCATGGTGGATACCTTGAAACTGAGCAGAGCCCATGGAAATCATCTGATTGATCTACAATGACATTCCCCATTCCACATCCTCTAATCCATTTGCTTTGACAGGTTTCAGTCCAGAAACAACCTAGCAAAACCAAAAACAAAATGACGTGGTGGTCAATTCATTACAAGATATAACACTAAAAGTTGCAATGTCGTTTATTACAAGATTAGCCATATCATGAATCTGATGCCAATAGCTCAATTTCTTTTTTTCGGAATCTCCAGAAATAAATAAAAAAACAATGTGCCACAACTTGCGTTTATCAAACCAATAACATCTAATTATCAACTTCTACAGTCAAAACATCCAATTAGCAATAATGTCCGGAAGCAGCTTAAAAAGGCACCCACCGACAATATGTAAAAAGTAAGGAAATTCGAGACAAGGATGACAATCCAAAAACAAGCATATATCTAAGATTCAAAAACTACTCAATTCAAAAAACAATGAAAACAAAGCAGGATTAGCACAGAGGTTGGAGGGGAGTAGCTAGCTAGCTAGTCGGGAACAAAGAGAAGAGAAAGACTTTTCCAATCAACAGTGATGATACGATCATTGAAAGTTTGGTATAAATTGTTTATGATTGCAAGAAAAAAAAAATGGTGGATACAATGAAGCTACCTAAGTTTAGAATAATTATGAATTGTCGAAAGTTGCGTTTTTTTTTAACATCAGTAATGGAAAGTAGTTGTGACTGCTTGTGAATAAAACCAAACTACATGTAAAAAGATCTTTCTAAATTTTTATTGCTAAAATTTTACCGGTAAAAATTATTCGGGCAGGCGAGCTAACCCTTTTGGTGTGTGACACCCTCTCCTCCCGAGAGATATCAGGTTCTCAACCAGTTTATTCTTCCCGGGTGTCATCCAGAGAGGTTCACTCTCAACCCAATTTATCTTATAGTCATAAAGGAAGGTGTGAATTGTGTGTCATCGAGAGCGGTTCGCTCTCCCCCGATTTATCTTTCGCTCTCAACCCAATTTCTCTCTCTTGGTACCATCCAGGAGGTGCTTCACTAACTAAATCTAGCATGAAACAGCCCTTCTACTGCATGTGACTACGTCTTCTCCAGGGCCGGGCACTTCTAATTTGGTAGTAAAGACTTCTATTGGGTTAATCCCACATCCCAATTGGAGGCAACCTAATCATCTCCCTCTCACCACATGCGGTGGCCAATATGTCTTGGTGAGGTTTCAGATGACACCAATTCGGGCTAACTTTGGACCGACCGATAAATTGGGAGACACAAACTTGGACTGGCCGACAACTTCGGACCGACCGACAAATCGGAAGACACAAATTCGGACTGGCCGACAAATTATGTGGCTAACTGAGGCAACACCAACACTAAAACCAACATTGGGGCTTTCCTATTAGCCTATATACAAGTCACCGGTTGCCTCCAAATGGGATATGGGATTAACCCAACAATTCTCCCCTTCACACATCACAACACTCGAATCATCTCCCTCTCACCACATGCGGTGGCCAATTTCGGACCGACCGACAAATTGGGAGACACAAACTCGGACTGGCCGACAACTTCGGACCGACCGACAAATCGGGAGACACAAACTCGGACTGGCCGACAAATTATGTGGCTAACTGAGGCAGCACCAACACCAAAACCAACATTGGGGCTTTCCTATTAGCCTATATACAAGTCACCGGTTGCCTCCAAATAGGATATGGGATTAACCCAACAATTCTCCCCTTCACACATCACAACACCCGAATCATCTCCCTCTCACCACATGCGGTGGCCAACATGTCTTGGTAAGGTTCCAAATGACACCAAATCGGGCCAACTTCGGACCGACCGACAAATCGGGAGACACAAACTCGGACCGGCCGACAAATTGTGTGG
>JAVDBV010001045.1:0-11166 GCA_032619315.1 Piper longum
TGACACAAATAAATATATATATATATATATATATTTATTTGTGTCATTGTTCATATGTTATATGAGCCGAATTGATTATATAACAAAAAATATCCCAAATTAAATCTCACTTTAAAAAAATTAATTGGACCGCAACTCCCCCACCTCTCTCCTCTCTCTCCTCCATTGCCGGCAGCTTGATCCGGCCAACCACGGCCGAATTTGGCATGCCCCTAACCGGTCTCTCTCTACTCCCTCCAATATTATAAAATAATCACAATTTAGTTAAGCTTCTTCCCAACTAATGAACAGCTGTAATACAATGAGATTTATGTGTGTAAGATTTTGTATCATCTTAATATCTGCAACAAATCTTGGTATTTTTAGTTAAAGTTTGTTGTGAAAAGCAGTTGGGGCCAAATTGTTCTTAGCCTGCAACTTAGCATGCAACCAAATTGAGATCAGACCAAAGATTGGGGTGGTTGTGTTCAACAGAAAACTTAATTAACATCTAATTGGATAAAATAGTTAAATAATGAATTTAATTGTACGCAATAAATAATATATTGATTAACCTAGCTACTTGATCAATTTAAATAAGGATTAGAAATTAAGAATAATATTATAAAATAGCATGTTAGGAAAACTTAATGAGAATAATTAGTGTCAATGACAACCAATAGTTCTATATATGTTGACTTTAATATCAGCCTTTAGACTACAAGGACAGTTGGTCAACGAGGGCATTTGTCTATAATGGACGATTACAGCCATATGATTTAAATGAGTGATTAGATTTGAAAGCGGCTGATATTAAGCTTCATCACTAATAAAGGGAAGATGAAACATATATTTAGTGGTATAACAATATGTAATTGTATTTGTTTATTTTTGTTTATAACACACACACACACACACATAAACACACGCATACACACACACACACACACACATAATGGTATAACATAGATATGGTGCCATAGACGGGCTATATAAGACACAAGCCTTAAATTTTTATAGATAAACTCTAAATTGAATGAGGAGATGATATATAGACTCTTGAGATAGACATTGATTATATAAATAAACTCTAAATTGAAAGAGATAATAGACTCTGATTTTAGAGATAAACTCTAATTAAATAAAAAGATAAATTATAATAATTTAATATATTAATTTTATTTTATCGTATTTTGATTAGTTGAACTCCTACTTAAATTATCAGGCATAACCCACGAAGGAGATTTGTAATAAGTTGCTAAGAAATAAAGCTTTCCAATTAGTCTATATACAACTCACTAGTGTCATCTACAACCGACGTAGGACAAACCCAATATATATTTCCATATATTACAACTCACTAGTTTATATATTGTTTATCATCACCATTTATCAACCATTTCATCTAATAGTAATTCTTAATCTAGGTCCCTAAATATTTATACCAGTTCTCATAAAAAATGCATATAATCATATCTAAATAGGATATGTTATGCATATCTTAATTTTGAGATCAAGATTACAGATCTTTCTCTACCGCATTTAAATCAAACCATGAATATATAATATAAGAATGAATTAGAGGTATAAGAATGAATGAAAGTGTCAAGTTGTAATTTTATGTTAGATTCCTAATTTCTTAAACAAGCTTCAAAAGAGGGGATAATAGTGTCAAAGTCTTAACATCCTCAATTGCATATACTTCTTCAAATCATTTATTATGGGCATCATGAGATACTTTATCTACTTATTCTTCTTCTATTGCCGGATATCAAAATTAGGGTGTTAGAGGCATGAATCCTAGGATATATGCAATTACAAATGATAAAATTTTAGACGGTCAGATGACTTTATTGACACCAATCCTCCCAATTTATCTTAAATTAGATAATTTATCTAGTTCAAAAAAGAAACATACAAGGCTTAATAAATGTGTTGTTAAAAAGGTTATTTTTCTATATATACTTGTGACAGACTTGTGAATAAACTTGTGATCATCTAACCTTGCAAAGTACAGTCATGTGAAGAGACGAATCAGAGAAAGGCAAGACAGTGGTGTTTAAGACAGACAACTGCAATTGCTCTATTTCTGAAAGACCCTACTCCAGAATTCCCTTCTGCTTTGAGTAATTAATCTGAATCAAAATGTCCTTGTTCGAAACTCAAGCTTTGATCTTATCAGATTGTTCGATGAAATTCTCATCTGAAGAAGTGTCATGATCATCAGAAGAGATGTGAGATTTTTTGACATAAGCCATTGATTCCACTGCTTGCTTTTCGTTCTGTTCTTCCAATGTCTTCACCCTCTCTTGAAGCTTCTTCAAGTACATAATAGCATTGCTAAGAACTGAGACCTTGTCAACCTGCCCTTATGTGAAAAATGAGATGAATAATTGTAAGCTCAAACATTGGTTCTATCACTTTGTCTAAAACTCCAGCTATTAAGAAAACCAACCATTCAGTTTTCAAATTAGAACCCCTCGGCGGCACAAGGGTTTACCACTTAGCACATGAACAAACATGAGAAACATCTACTGGGGAAATTAACTATCCATTAATAATAAGGCATATCCTTCCTCATTATTTAAACCTAATCCATTGTAAATTTAGATATCTCAATTATGTATTTTATGTAAAAGCTCAAGCTGCTAGAAAAAAGAACTATTTAATATCTAATTTATCAATGATATCTTTCTAGAGTGTGCTTATTTAATTATTCAAGCTTATTCTACTCGAATTCCATCTTAAATAACTATGGAAAGAGGATAATTGAGTAGGACTAGTGTAATTTAATCTAAGAGTTGTGTTCTAATTTAGGATCCTATGTCCCCAACACCACCTTTAGGGTATCCGGTAGAAGAACAAGATGAAGAAGAATACGGGGAATTTACCTTCTTTAGACCAAGCAGAATAGCAGATAGAGCAATGAACCTTTGCCTAAGCTTCTCTCTTCTCTCTCTGCAATAACATGTTCTTTAGCATCAGAAGCAGATCTATTTCCTGCATTGCTGACTCTTTTTGATGCTTGCCCATTCTTGGACACATAGCTCTCTTTGAAGATCACAAATTCAGATTGGTTAACATTAGGATTTGCAAGGGAGTTGCTCTCATTCTTGACCTTCATAGACCCAGAAATTATGGGACCATAGAAGCTCTCATCACCCATTTGATGTGAATTCTGGTTGCCAAAGGAAAGAATGGTTTTGAGCCGTTCTTCTGGTCTTTCTAAATCAGATTGAGGGGCTTTCATGGTCAAATTGGTGAAGCTGGTGGAGCTTGTAGGAGTAAACGCCTGTAAGAAGAATAACTATCAGATGAGAATGAGTGCTGAAACTCTTGCACAAAAGCTGCAGACCACTCCCTTGCAGTTAGATCATCCAATGAATCCATTTCACATTTCTAGACCTCCATTTCCTGTCAATCGTTTCCAAGATAAAAAAAAGTGTATAGATGCCACATTAAGAATTTTATGAGGGTGATCTCAGAGCCATTTGTGCGAACACTTAATATACTTGAAGTGAAAGACTAAAATATGAACATACCAGGTCTGATAACTATGTCATAGGTGATATCTCCATTAATGCCCTCGACAAGAAAATATCAGCAGACCCAGAATATTTCCATAACGTAAACCACCCCACTGGTTCTATACTTCTATTGCACAAACAAGCAGCTGCAAATTAATGTATAAATAATCCATTAGAAACACCTCCAACATGCAAAAGGGGGAACTCAAATCTCAAAAAAACCATCAAAGAACTACAACAAAAACTGTCCTTTTGAGATCCATACTAGCAAATGTCAAAAAGCCTTCATACACCTCAACTAATTAGTGAAGTAAAAAAAGCTTCAAAAAAATTGCAAACTCAACCACCTGACTAGAGAACATGATCATATGAAGAGATCAAACGATGACGGCTCATACACATGATGTGTAGAAGTTACCAAACTTGTTAAATTTCCGATGATGGAGAAGATTTGAAAGCTCTAGCTGTTGGACCTGCAAACTCTTCCCTCTTCCTCTTCTATCTTCCGTGGATTAATATATCATACTAAGTGCAACAAAAGAAATGCTGACTACAATTTCCCGCAGGCCATGATGAGTCTTCTTTCCAGCTTACTTCCATGAATATGGGGCTTCTGCATTCACATTGGTCTCCTCTAAATAGTTAATCCTTGTTTAATCCCTATAATTAATATGAATCGAATACCCAACAATGATATTAGTCGTGTTTTTTTTTAAAAAAAAAGAGGGAAAAAAAACATAATCAGAAAATTATAAACAATGGTAGTTGGGATTGTGGGACTAATTTTCACTTCTAGAAAATTAAGATCTTCCAAGTTTCCGTAGTCATTAGTTTGTCGACTTCTGGGCCAGATTGATTAACCGTTTATTATCTGAGACAAATGATTGCCATTTTTTTAATTATGTCCTGGCTTATATTTTGACCCCCATTTTGAGGCGTCTTCGAAACGAAAAAAAAAATATTCTTCTCAAACCTTTACAAAAAAAAAAATTGTTTAACTGCGTTTTTATTCCTTGTATGGAAACTGTGGAGAAAGAATTTAAATTACCTTTAAATTTATGGGTCATGAGCATGCATTGATTTTTATAGAATTTAAATTACCTTTAAATTTATGGGTCATGAGCCTATGACTTCAAGTGGAATGGAGATCAAGTGATCATCTAATTGGCTATTAGTGCCAAACCACGTGAAGAATCTCCAAGTTAATTATTCAATTGTATCTGTTTTGTGTTTTCTTTGTAAGTAAAATAACTTTGACCGTTAAAAATATGGCCTTTATTTGGTTCTGATGTCATGTAAATTATATCGGTACACGAAATAAGTATAATTAAGTTCAATCTATTGAAAAAAAAATAAATTATTTTATATTTTATAAGAAATTGTATGATATTTACTTGGTACACCCAAACAAAGATTGGAAACATTACACAACTTCTAAAGTAAATATGTTGTGCAAAAAAAATGTGAAAATTTTCATACTAATGGTTTTTTAGAAAACAAATTCCAAAGAGCCCAAATGGGCTCTTTTTTTGAACGATGCAATGGGCTTTCGATGATGGGCTTTAAGTGTTTAGCAGTCCAAACATGTCTACGCAAAAATGAACTGACTATTAGGATTAAAAACGATTTATTAAATTTATTTTACTCATGCACTAGATTCCAAGTCAACTTGCATGAAGAGTTGAGACATTTATTTTCAATTAGATTAATATCAAAATATTAAAACAGAATTAAAACAAATTTAATTAGAGATATGATCTAAATACTTGTTATTTGTACTTGGTGTAAATTGGAGTTGAACTTTAATAGTTGACTGTTGAACCGTTTTTCATGTTAATTTAAATAAATTAGGTAAGATGTTGCGTCATACACAATTTATATTATTAAAAAATTTAATTTTATAAATAAATTATTGTTAAATAATAAGTAGACTATAACAATTTAATATATTAGATATAATGATTTTAAGATAGGCCCTAATTAAACGAGAAGATATAATATAATAATTTATTTTATTTTTTTATATAATCAGAAATCAGTATTAAATTTTACCTTTTATTAATTTGAGATTTTTATGAAATTAATTTTTTTTAAAACGAATACAATATTTAACTAATATTTAATTAAATATTAATGATAAAACATATTTTTTATATCTAATAAATATTTTATGTATAATTTTAAGTATTTAAAGTTTGTTATTAAGTGTTGGTTCAAAATTTGCGCGCCAAAGATGGCAAGAGCAGTAAATAAGACGAAGAAGGAGACCAATTAGCTTTCCCCCTTCGCCCTTCCCTTCCCCCCTCCCCGCCTTTCCCGGCGCCGGACAATGCCGGCGAGCCGTCACCGGCGCCGACGCTGACAAGGCCGCTGCCGTATTTCCGCCGGAGAATCTTGCTCTGGCGTGTCTTTTAGCCGGCCTCGCCGGCGCGCAATGCGCGGATCGGGGGGAGCGTGAGCTCTTCGCCACCGATTTGTTTTCGAGTTCGCTCCCGCCGGAAACCGCTGCCTGCAATCGTCGATCGGGAGGAGGTAGTCGTCGTTTTTTTGCGCAGGTTGTTAGCCTTATTTGACTGTGTGAAACTATGCGGAGGAGGAGGTTGTTAGGTTTTTGTTTTGTGTTTTTCTGATTGCAATGCTTGTTATATGATAGTGGATTCGTAGTTCAGAAGATGATTTTTTTTTAATGCTGCTAGATTGTCAATTTAGGGTTATTTTTTTTTACGTGGAAAGAAAATATTATGTGAGTTTGTTTCTTGTTGTTATCTGTCAATTCTTGATGATGCTTGGGTCATTTTGTTTGTCTGTTGCTTGATTGTAATCTTCACTCGAATTCAGCTGTGTTGTTGCATTGGAATTTAGATTTGTTGCATTGGAATTTAGATATGCTGTTTGCTATGAAAACAAAGTTTTTCGAAGTATCTTTGGATTAGGATACGCCAAAAATGGTTACCTGTTGTATCCTCTTCTCGTGACTTGCCCTTTCTATATCTGTGCAAGCACGAAAAACATGTTAACGAGTTACTGGATTGCGCTAGTTTAAATAACTTAAATCAAATAAAACTAATAACTTGTCCATTAAGTGTAACCATGTGCATCAGAATTGATTAAATAAAAAGCTGTTTTGCATCAATAAGGCACCAATCTGTGCTTTCAGAAACTGTTAGAGCACATACAAAAAGAACAGGTGTCTCCTCGTCTGGATTTCTCACCACTCCCCCAGTTTTCAGATCCTGTTTAATCTGTCTTTCATTTTGAATGTTAATATTCTGTGCCACACTTTTCACCATTCTGGAGCTTAAAAAGGGGAAGTGGGGAAATGTTCTTTTTGAGTCCCGGAATGCCAGATGTCATACTTGCAAGCAACCTTCTTGCTTGGGTGCATACCTATTTAAAAAAAAAAACAGTTGCTTAAGTGATCTATGTGGCATGTGCATATTTTGAGTCTTAAAAAATGTGAGTAACAAGTAAACTGTGAAAGTAATCCAAACAATTTGACAGTTAGTATTTGAACCAGGGGGACCAGTTTGGTGCTAACAATATAGCTTGAATGTGAGGATCTTCAAAATTTCAGCTACTGCTGAGCTCAAATTCAGAATACCTGCACTCAAGTAGTGGTGTATTCACTTTCATGGTGGCCATTTGTGGTTCACATTTCTACTGTTTTACTCTACCTGTGCTGATTTATGAGGCTTCTGCAATGTGTAACTTGCTTTTTTTGTTCATGCCCTTCCTTTTTTTTAACCGTTTTCCTGAAGGTATGATCAATGTGTTGTGTTCCTCAGCATGAAACACTGGTATGGACTTTGGAGGCAGAGCTGGGATTGATTCAGTTGCATAAAAGGAATAATATCTAGTAAAACCATTAATAAAAACAGAAATTGTAACTTTTGAAGTTTATGAATATTGATCCCATAAATTTAATCAGATGTGTATAGTTCTAAATCTAAAACATCTTACAACACCTTCGCTTTAACATTACTTTTGTTTGAAGTTGCTTTACTCAATTCATACACCTATCATACAAGGATTCTAAACTTTCAGTCTTCTTAGCATAAATTGGAAAAGGAAGTGGAAATTTTTATGAGACAGTTGTCAACGTGGACACATACACGAAGCATCTACATTCTGATGATCATAACTTCCTATTAATGAAGGTTCATATCACGGGAGTTATTTGATCCCCCCTTGCAAATCAACACTTCTTCACAGGAGTTTTTTGTAAATTGATTTTGTCAGAGTTCTGTCATTTTTACGTGAAGCACTTCTTGGATTGATTGGTTTTTAGATATATCTTTCATATTCAATTCGAATTGCAACTGCATTATCATGGAAAGCGAATAATGAAATCATTGCCATGTGGGTGTAATAGTTGATTCATTTGGCCTAATATTGATCTCTTTTTTTATGTCTGTTGATGTGAAGCTCTACTAGAAGCCGATTGCATAATTTGTATCAGGAATTTCAAACATCTTTATTGGATATTCTGCACTAGCAATGCTAGCATCTCTTCTTTAACACGATAATTTAGTTTCATGAGCTTAAGCTACCTCCTTATGGGTGAGTCATTTGTGGTTGGTTCCCCTCACATTCCATTGATCCTTGCAAAAAGTTCTACGATTTTCTAGGTTATTAATGTTCTCCTTGCTGGTTTCAGATTGACTGCATGACTAGCTGTGCTATTAATTGCTTAATGTTAGTCAAATGGTGCCACAAGCCATGTTAAAGTGTTGCACCCGGCTATTTATATCCTGCAGTGACTACCTCTTTTTTTTTGTCTAGGCGAAGCATGTCCTCTTGTCATTGTTCATACCTAGCTCACATATAAGGACTCAAGATGACACTTGTTTGCTTTGTTGCTTGTATTCTTTTGCATCACTAGCCGGCCCATAGGCCTTGGACCATTCCAGAGACGGAGATTTTGTATAATGAACTGGACACTCATTCGCTGCAACTTGCACATCATGTCTGTGGCTTATCTTCATATGTATATCGTATTGTGGATATGCACTCCTTTCGTTTTCTTGTTGTAGATGTTGTCTACAGTTGAATATTGAAATCACGAGGGAAATGGGCTGTATTAGTTGATACCGTAATCATGAGATAATAAGAGTTGGTATTTGATGGTTGAGGCCAGGTGGTTGTGTCCCTTCGAAGTGGACCTTAGGATCCATTATTTGGTGGTGGCAACTCGCCAGCATTTGCAGTGGGTGCAGTTGCAGCCTTTGTTCGCGGCCTCATAGACATTGCTACATCCTGTATATTCTGCTCGAAGAAGTCCATAATTTAACGATAAGGTACATTTTTTTTGTTTTTTACACAACCAGCTGTATAGAATGCTTGCTCTCAAAATTTTATTTATTTCATTATTTATGAAAATTAGCCAATAATTATTTGAAAAGTATCCGATTAACTTGTCACTTTTTTTTTGTCACTCAGATGCTTCATGTTATCTTCATTCTGCACCGCACCACACTCTTTCATTAGAAGTGGTTCCACTTTGGCAATTTAGGATTTTGATTGAAATATATTTGAGATTGCATGCACTTAACTACCCAAGATTACATGTATGTAATTATTTGCTCGGGTGTTCTAGAACTTGATTATTGCATTTTCACTTCCATCTGGAATCTGGTTTCCTAGTTTGACGGGCAAGCTTTGATGCCCCGAGTAAAGGTATACTTCTACATGTTGAACAAAAGGCGCGCCAACCAGAATGTATCCTCTGTTCTTTATCATTCGGTTCATGGCCTTTCATAAAAAAAAAGGTGCAGAGTATCCCTGCTTAGAGCTTTAACATGATCGACCTGTGAGGATTAAACCCACTTATCTACACGCCTATGTGTCCAAATTGTTTGATGTAGTCGCCAATGGTGAAGAATCTTCTGGGTTTGCTGTTAATCAAATCGTGTTTTTGGCACAAGTATTTCAATGTGGTCAGAAGGTCTTGTCACTCTTCTCTTGCCTTTCATTCTTTTTGGGCACCAAGGGTTCTGATTGTTGCGTGTGGAATATATCAAATGCATGGAATCTCAGTTGCAGCTTTGGGTGCTTAATGGCCAACATTTGAGGTGATACCAGTGCTGATTGAGACAGCATCTCCATCCCTCCTGATTGGTAAGCTTCTCCGATAAGAATGAAATTCACGGGCTCAATTCTATTGTTCTTGCACCGGATTCAGGAATAAGTTCCTCGGTGTTATTGCCGTGGTTGTTCTCGATTATCTAGTAGCTTTTAGATGCCCTTGTGTGATATATCTGCAGCACGACATGTTGCGTTGTCTTGTCGCCGTTGTGAATTATGTGACGTAACTAATATTATATAATATTTTTATATTAAAAAAAAGGAACTTCTCTTATTAGTGGTGGGAACTATTGTTGGAGATATGTTTGCAACTCACTTGTTTTAATCCTCCCCTGTTATTTGTCGAGCTCTATAATTTGCACTATGAAATTCTCTCTTTTCTTCAACTTTTGCTGACACTTTCCCGAGATATTTTTTCAGGTAATCACTGGAACGACTCAGGCAAGAATTAAAGATGCGTGGATACAGTAACCTTTACGATATAGTGGTACTCCTCTTCAAGCTTACTTGGCATTGTTGTATGATAACTATAACAAAAAATTATACTAGTTAATATATATGCATCCTAGCTAGCATTTATTCTGAAGTATATTTAGCAGCTCCACTTGCTGGGATTTATTGTGGGAGATAGGAAATCCTTTCCATATTGGACCTATTTGCAGTGGACGGCTGCGAGATGGAGTTCCAATTGAGTTTGCTATTATATTGGCCTTCTAAGCAAATGTTACCGAACCAGATTATTTTGAAAAATATCAACTGGGTCTGGTCCTACGGTCATTGGCCATTGCCATAGGATTCTTCCATTGGACAGACAGTAACTGGGGAATCACACACTCCAATCATCGTAATCAAAAAACAGTATAAACATTGTCTTTGCCCTGCTGCGAAAGTGGCATGAACATTGGTCCAGTTACGGGGAAATGGACTCCAGTGAGCATGAGAACCTTGTCATTTTATACCGAATAGTCTTGTTTCCATGTTGAACTGTAGATTGTGGCCCTACCCTATTACCAAATTTTTACGTTAATATATTGTGGTTGCCAATGAAAATTTTCAAGCATCTAGGATGGATGTTTGGAGGCTTGGATAATTGGATGTGAAGGACACCTAAATGATATTGACAAGGGAATAATGCTATAAGTAGCAATCACAAGGAAAAAATAGGTCTATCGAGTGGAAGCTTGCATGTCATACATTGCATATTTAACCAGAGTCCCTTCTTCTAATCATGCATTTCTTATTTATATATTTTGTTGAAACCAATAGGTCTTGCACTTAAGCATCGTTTGCCCCTGTTATGAACTAAGTGATATCATATGCTGCTTCACTGCAATGCCTCGTGACCTCTGATACATTTTTCATTTTATGATGCTTTTATATATATATATATATATATATATATATATATAACTGTTTTCTTGTCCTCTGGGTTATTTGATTACAAGGACAACCCAAATCATCGACGGCGGAGCTCCCGCGACAGCCGTGGTGCCACCCCGCCTCTCGCCACCCATCCCCTCTCCCCCGCCTCGGCCTTGCCTTGGCCCAGCCCGCCCCTCGTTGCCCCGCCCCGGCC
>JAVDBV010001046.1:0-12705 GCA_032619315.1 Piper longum
CTTTTGCCATTTGAGTACAGTGGCGGGTGATATGGAAGGTGTGAGGGCGTAAGCGCTGTATGTATATATGATTATGTTTATGAGCCGTGCATGCGAGCCGGCATTTGTTTAAGTATTTTTGCCTACTGCCCTATGTGAGGCATTCTTGAAGTTTCATATGTTTTCGTGGGTAATGGAATACCCATTTGCCAGATTGTATTAGTTATTTTTCGGACCAGTAACATTCGTTACTGACGTTTTTCATATAATATATTTAGGTCTCGCAAATCTTGAGTCGACTTCGGCGGAAGGACAGATAAACGCTACACACACTTGAGCTCAATGCAGTATTTACTTTCTTACATTCATTTATATTTGTTGTGTTTTCATAAATATTTAACAATGTCTTCCATTCTCATGACACCAAGAGGGTTACTTCGATCTATTTAATGGATCGAGTCTCACTGACTAATAATATTAAACATGTCTCGACTCGATCGTAACATTTCTGATCCGGTTCTTAAGTGAACCGAAATTGGGGTGTTACATATAGAATTGTCAATCCTTCATTGGCTAGATATTGCATAACATGAACATCATAAGTATAACATTTTATGATTAAAATCATGTATTGTTTATTGGACTAACAATTGTTTAAATATAAAGCAACAAAAATGCATAGGCTACAACAAGGGACAAGCTTGAAGACTTTGAGACTTAAAAATCTACGATGCAAGCTCAAGGAATGTTTCATTAGGATTGGTACCAGCCCCTTCCAGGTAAGGAGAAAGAAGTGAACCCAATATGTGGTCATTCATGATTAGCTTAGTCAATCTCTTCACTTGTCTATGGCTTTCTCTTCCCTTTTTTTTTCTTACTCATTCCTGAACCTCAAAATGCCTTTCCTATGCTGTCCTCTAGATTTATCACTACAAAAATTTATTCCTTATCCAACAACCCAAGAGCTCAAAATACATTAGAGGTGTCTTTATCGAGTAAGATTTCGATATATGTTGAACCTTTTTTAGATAAATAACATTGTAAGCTCTCTAAGAACAATTATTCGAGCCAATCTATAATTCCAAGTGAAGAAAAAGATCAAACAACCAAATCAATGACTGAAGATTGAAAAATCAAATGAAGCGTTGAAATGGACACTTCAATTTGTGTTCAGTCAAAAGTTCAACAATCAAAGCATGGAGGTGCAAGATAAGAAGAAAGGTATTTCCACCTTCGGCTAACATCGGTCATGCATTCTACAACCGAAGACTTTGGACTTGGTGAGAAACTGTGACAGAATTGGCTTCACTTACCCTTCAATCAAGGGTTCGGCAACCATAGACTATGGTCAAAAGAAGAATAGCATGTGAAACAGAGTATAGTTGCACGTTCAACTATCGAAGGATATCTTCAACGCAGACTTCGAAAACCGATTGAGAGTTCGGAGATTTTTAGTAGATTGGGGAAGTTTAAGAAGATGGTTCAACAAGAGTTCAGTTGTCTATTCAGCGAGCGAATTTAACTTGGCTAGTGTCAAGTAATCATTTGGCATGCATTCGGTCGATTCTTTGATAATGAATCGTTCTGAAAAAGTTTTAAAAATAGTTGAAAAAGTAAAAAGGAGGGATTCAAATCCCAACTACTCCTATTTTGGAAGAGGATATATATGCCTATAAATAAGGCCTTGGGGCCTAGGTTTTGGACATGCTATGGAATGAACCCTTACGCTCTATAGGTGTGAATTAGGAAACTCAAGAAGATTGACATGCTTTATTAGATTATATTCCTAGGTGGTTCATTGTGTAACCAATGAGAGATCTTGTATGTGAGGCATTGTTCAAATTGCTTGAGTTGATTTGTAAACTCTCAAGGTATTGAGAGTGTGTGAGCATTTGTTTAAGAGGAGGAAGGCACTTGGAGAGAAGACTCCTTTGGTTCAAGTTGTGAGCTTATAAAGAGAGTGTAGCTTCAAAGTGATGGTTACTTGAAAGGTGTTTAGAGCTGGTTGGAAGACTCCTTGACGTTTGAGAGGTATACGAAAAGAAAGACTTGTAACTTGTAAAGTTCTTGACACTCGACGTTGGATAAAAAAACCTTGTAGCTTGCAAACTTCTTTGACATGCTACGCTAGAGAAAGAAAGCTTGTTAAAGACCCCTAAGGGGTTAGGAGTGTAAGGTTCTTTAGCGCTTGAGAGATGCTTGAGAAAAAGGGTTTGTAATTGCATATTCTTTTGCGCTTGATACTTATAAATGAGGTCTTATTACTTGTAAATTATATAAGTTAGTTGTCATGGTGAAGCTACGAAGACCTACTCGTTAAAAGATTTTGTCAGCTATAAGTGAAGACGTACCGATTAAAAATCTCTTAAAAATTTTATTTTTATCCTCTCCCTTCTCTATATCTTTGTATGCTTGTGTTAACTGTTTATGCCACTTGATTTGCACGATTACTTCACTCCTTTTTAATTAAATTTGATTGCTATTAGGAGTTAGGTTGTTTCAAATTCTAGGCCACTTCTAGACTTATATGGTTTGACTTAATTCACCACCTACACAAGAAACAATTTGGAACAGAACTTGTTATATAGAACATGCTCCTCGTATATATTATTATTTGAGTTCTATTTGGCTACTTGTCTTGCCCGTTCATTATTATGCCTATTTACTCATATATTACTTGTCTATTGCTCATTCACTTGTGTTTGCCATAATATTCTATCTATGAATATCTTTTTCTTGTACTCAATTAGATTATATTTAAATTGTGCTTATAATTAGACATAACTAAAAAATGTACCCACCTAGGAACCCAAGTTCTCATTATACTAACTCATAAATCATCTACTAAACCTGCTGATAACAATCAAAGAATATAATCTTCGTAGTCTTATGAACTAAAACTTACAGATATAATAAAGCAAGTTTGCTCCTAATACTGATGTTGGCAATTAGGGGTACACGCACATAAGGGGTGAGACTCCCCAAAAAGAGCATAGACATGGAACTTGGCGGGACTCCCCAATATTTATGCATAACTCAAAAATGTGTCCAACATATTCAACATAAAACTAAAACATATACATTAAACATCACAATAGATAACATAATGCAGTAAGTCATACAAAACACATTCAAGAAGAAAAATCCTCCCGGGTTTTCTCTTATTGGAGAATAGTCTTGACAAATGTAGATGTTATCAACTTAAGTATTTGTGATCTTGATACGACATTAGGAAGCTTGAAAAATCATCAAAATTTGATTGCATTGTGAAAGCTGCAATCACTTCACTCAGTTCCGGTCTCCATCTTGGGGCTTGGACCTGCAAATTGGAGCGATTAGGATTCCTTGTACGAAATGTTATCCGATTGCCTTACATAAAAATTTATAGCTTTCAACTCAATGATGCAAAAGGATATTATCGTCTTAGAGTAATTTTTGTTATTTTATACATTATTAAAATTATTTGTAATTATACTTTTAATAATAAGAGTTGTTGAGCTCGTTCAGAGTTTCCTTGCATTACGCAACAGACATTAGTAAATTGTATCATTGTTATTTGTTTTTTTACTCTTAATTGCTAGTGTCCAGATTTTCATAACCAAAATATAACTCAGCTTGCTACTAGTTCGTGTCATAATATGCATGCATGCATAAAGAAATAGTTAAACCACTAACTAGCCATGCATTTGCCGTACAGTGTCCAGGTTTTCATAACCAAAATATAACTCAGCTTGCTACTAGTTCGTGTCATAATATGCATGCATGCATAGAATAATAGTTAAACCATCTACAAATCTCTAAAATCAACAGCTGCAATATTTCTATGAAGATAGATGTTATTTCCCGACATTTTCTTTAATGAAAACAATACTATACGAACCCAAGTTCTCATTATACTAACTCATAAATCATCTACTAAACCTGCTGATAACAATCAAAGAATATAATCTTCGCAGTCTTATGTACTAAAACCTACATAAATAATAAAACAAGTTTGCTCCTAATACTGATATTGGCAATTAGGGGTACACGCCCATAAGGGGTGAGCCTCACCCACTTATAGTTCTAGAAATGACATTTCTTCACTTCTAAGTCATTAGTCTTCTTGTCCTAAGAAGCCATCTGATTCAGCCCAAGTAGATCCGTATTCAGGAAGTAGAGATCATGATCGAAATACGGCAATTTACAAAGCAAATCATTTATTTATTCAAAAGGCTACTATTGATATGATCATTTTAGATGAATTACCATTTAGATTGTGGAAGAGGAGGGTTTTCAATGTCTCATGCATATCGTGTGTCTTAGATTTCCCATTCCTTCCTGGTTTACAATAATAAGAAATTGACTTCGTCGTTATGTTGATGTATTAGGGGAATTGAAGAGTTATTCCAAAGTAACAGGTCAAAGAATCTCCATTACTATACGGGGATATCAAGCCAGAATCTAAACTATATCTGCCTTACTACCCATTTTATTGATCGTGATTAGAAATTGAACAAAAGGATACTGAACTTTTGTCAAGTTCTCAATTGTAAACAAGAGGTTATTAGAAAAGAAGTTGAACGATATTTACGAGATTTGGATATTGAGGAAGTGTTAATTTTAATAGTGGACAATGTTGCCTCTAATGACAATATTGTGCTATATTTGTAAAAGAAGTTAGGCAACAAGACTTTTTTTTTGGTAAAGGGAGAATGATGGTTTGAAAGATATAGACATATATATTTCTCGTATTAGAGAAGTAATTAAGTACGTGAAGACAACTTCAACTCGTTACAAGAAGTTTGAGAAGTGTGCAAAGTTTGAGAAGATCGAAAGTAAAAGAACTTTGTGTTTTGATGTGAGGAGTACGAGATAGAAATCTACTTATTTAATGTTAGGTGTTTCTCAACCTTTCGGATGAGCATTTGAGAGATATCCATAACAAGATGATGGTTTAGCGAGTGATTTAATACAGTCAGGGGCTAGTGGTGTGCTTAGAAGGGATGATTGGAATAATTGTAGGTAGATGATGAAGTTTCTAAAATGTTTTTATGATCTCACTGTTAGCATATCAAGTACATCATATGTTTGCATCTTACATATTCTTCAATCAAATAAATTAGATTTATATGGTTTTAAAGAAGTGCAAAGTAAGTCCACATGTCTCCTTTTGTGTCATGACAACAAGAATGATTAAGTTTGCAAAACATTATGGTGATGTGAATAATCAAAACATATTGATGTATATTGCCATCATATTTGATCCTTGCTACAAGTTTAATTACCTTTGGTTTTGTCTTAAGGAAATTTATGGGACTGCTTTTGGTGATAAGCTGGCTGGATCAACCAAGAATATTCTCAATCATCTTTACGAAAAGTACAAGGGGATACTCCAACCTTCGAGTAATTTGCAATAAGTTATCAAAAGTCCGATAGTTGAAGAAGATCACATGCTAGAATCATTGTAATAGAAGCACAAATTTCGAACACGAAGTAGCAATAGCATACATTAATTGGAAAAATATCTAGATGAAGATCCTGAAAATGCGGTAGAAGGTTTTGACATATTACTATGGTGGAAGGTAAATAGTCATCAATTTCTTATTCTATTGCAGATGATTTGTAACATACTAGTTTACTAGTCACGATAGTAGCTTCAAAGTCATCTTTTAGTACCAGAGGACGTTTGTTAGAGCTTTATAGGAGTTCTTTAACTCCTAAAGTAGTGGAGGCTCTAATATATGCGGAAGTTTGGATTTGACATCGCATAGTTACATTTGAAATCACAAAAGATCCACCTCTTTTTTCTTTCATACAAAGATTAAATTACGAGGGACATTTCAAGAGATATATGATTTGCACCCATGAACTTGATGCTATACAGATATATTTTTTTAATAGAGAATCACGCTTTTAATTGCCAACATGTAAGTGTTTCCGTTTATTGCAGGCGATGCCTGCCCATTTGCATGTATTGGGGTGGGAAGTAACCCATGAAGCAAAGAGCAATTTAAATCATGTGACCAATAAAATGTTTGCAAGCATTGTAAAGTGAATAGTGCACAATAAAACGTTTTGGAGATTGGAGAGTGGAGAAACCCGTGTGTTGTTTATAGTATAAAAGCTTTGAGATTTGGATCTAAATCTTGTTTATATTGGTTTGATTTTTATTTGATTTGATCAATAGCCTCCCGATGAGTTCCTGAGAATGGGTGCTTGTTTAATGTTATTTTGCAAGTTGTTCATTGTCTAAATAGTGTGTGTGTATATATATTGTTTACTTTTCTGGGGAAAATGGGTGTATATATATTGTTTACTTTTCTGGGGAAAATGGGTGTATATATATTGTTTACTCAATATATATATATATATATATATATATACATATATATATATATATATCTAACTGTATGACTTGTGATCATAATTAAACAACTATAAATGGTCTTGAAGTTGAGCCTTTGCATAGGCATCATAGAACTAGTAATAAGAAAATGTGGGGTGCTACCATTGAGCACAAAATATTCACCCGTTTTTTAGCAAAAAGAAAAGAAAGTCTTCAATTATTTTGAGGAAGAATATATAGGTTGATAATAGAACTATGGATGGACTAGTTATGAATTCAAGTATGTTCGGTAACGCCTTGGAAATAGTAAAAAAGTGTGGGCCGATTATCATTTCAGTTTTTCGGTAAAAATTCTGTTAAAAATGAACCAAATCAAACAAATTGGTTCAATTATCAGTTACAATTCAGTTCTTGTTTGGTTAACCAAACAAGCCCATTTCAGCTTGTTTGGTTTATGGTTCCGTTTCGTTTTACCCAAACCAACCGATTAAAGAAGACCTTGTTACTATCATCACCACCAAATTATTTTAAAAGATAGGATGCAATTTCAGCTTAATCATTTGGACTTGCTATCCCTGCGCGATTATGAAGAAGAACCTTATTAATATCATCACCTTCAACTAGTTAATCTTTTACAATTCACACATCAATATTCCACCCTTGCCATTACATGGAAGAAGAAGAAGAAAAAGGTCATCAAAACTCAATCATTTGTAATCACATGGATCCATATCCCCATGCATGGATCTATATCACCATGCAATTACAAAGAACCCACTATCATGACCTCTCATCATTTTAATAGATAGGATGCAATTTTAGTTACCCTACTACCCCCAAGCGATTACAAAGAAGAAAAATCTCATTACTATCATCACCTTCAACTAGTTAATCTTTTAAAATTCATATATCAGCATTGTTCCCTCTTAAAGACCTTAATAGAAACCCTCAAGAGAGAACCAACCCACGAGTTCAGCCAACTAGAAGGAATGTAAAAAGAAGACCAGGCATTAAAACTCTGCTATTTGTAATTGCATGGACCTATATCACCATGTGATTACAAAGAAGAAGAAGGCTAGCCATCAAAACTCAGTTATTTGTAATTGCATGGATCCGTATCCTCATACATGGATCTATATCCTCATTTTGAATAAAAAGAAGAACCTTATTACTATCATTACCGCCTAATTATTTTATAGATAGGATGCAATTTCAGCTCCATCATTTAGCCCTACTACCTCCACGTGATTATGAAGAAGAACCTTGTTTCTATCATCATCTTCAACTAGTTAATCTTTTACAACTTACAGATCAATATTCTTCCCTCTTATAGACCTTAATATAAACCCAATTTTGTGTCTTAATAAAATAATAATACCTGACAGGTATATTATCCCGGGCTTATTCCCCTCAACATTACCACCTCATGGGCATTCGTAAGGTGTTTATATAGGGGCACTGTAAATATCATGTCCACAAGTGTTGCCACCTATAATTTCAAAACTGTTATTTTGTTTATAATGTGGTAAAATCAGTAAATGCAACTAATCAATTCAAAAAATAATCTTCTTGCCATGAACTGGTTTAAAAGATTCAAATGCGCAATCCATCAATTTTTTAGGACAACTTTGAATCTATCTACAAATTTGTGTACCCTTTCCGACTAAGGTCTATTATGTCAAGGATTATAAACCAGACTTATATGGGATCCAGGAACTCATGGTTGCATAACTGTGATCATAGATGCTAGCAACATCTACATGACAAATTATTGGCTTATTTGTACCTGGGACATTTGCAAATCCAGGAGAAGTTGCTTCAAAGATTTCTAAATGGTGTTGGACTTACAATTACAATTTTTCAGTCACTTTAAATCTTAGAATTAATTGGAATTTTAGAAAGTCAAATGTTTGCATAGACTCTGTCCAAGTTGAAGATGAAGTGTTCATTTAACACTGCCCATAGAATGTCCATTGGGACACAAAGTTGCAGCCTAATCTGTATGTCAGATTGATCAGCTGTTCATCTGTGATGCATGCCATATTTTATAAATTATTTAAGGCGTAGATTTGAAGAAGAAGCAATTAAGTGTAGTACTAATAAGAAACGAAGACACTTTGGAACCAAAGCTAGTTAGAATTGAGATAGAAGCACACTACTCACTGTCTCTATGGGTCTCAATTGTAGAAAGCTCTCATCATATCCTCCAAGCCAGAAACAGAGTGTTGCTTTTGGATCACAAATTAGGCTCAAACTTTGCCATATGGTTGATCATAGCAACTAAAGATCCTTGACAGCTCCAATTTTAGTTCGTCAAAAAGTAATTTGTTCAAGTAAAGAATGCCACATGGGTTACAGAAAAGATTTTGGTGTGGAGAAATATGTTTTGTGATTTTATAAGACAACCAATTAAGGAACTTAAGATAATGTATTGCTTAAAGTTAAACTCTCTAGGGCAACAAGATCTCATGGGACTAGTTTTCTACCATTTCAATGTCTTAGTTCATCAATGATTCATGTCATTCAAGGTTATTAACATCAGGAATTGCAAGGACTTGGGGGAAACTTCAGTATGATAAATTCTACCCTTAACTGTTCACATGGCATCCTGTGGGACACAGCTATCTAACTTGTTTCTGTTAGTGTGTTTGACTGAGGATATCAGTCCTTATTCAACAATAGGCATTTCCAATGGTTTGACTTCTATTTGTGGAATAAAATAAAAACCTTTAGCTGGTTCAGACCTTACAGTAAAATGGTTCATATTTTTTATTCCTTGAAAGTCAAGGAAGTTTTTACGTATGAGCATTATTATTAGATAATAATATGGTGCTTAACTATGTTAGTTAGAATTAGTGAGAATTAAAAAAAAAATCCAAAAGAAGTGGATGGTGTATATAATGGGTACAACATTGTATTACTATTCAAGTTCTGAAATGCAACTCATCTCCTTCCTAATATTCTCCCGTCTCCTCTCTCACTCTCTCACTTCGTCTTCCTCTACTACCTTTGTCTTCTCCAACCACAGAATCCTCTTCGAAATCTTCATGCCC
This sequence comes from Piper longum, assembly GCA_032619315.1. Taxonomy (NCBI): domain Eukaryota; kingdom Viridiplantae; phylum Streptophyta; class Magnoliopsida; order Piperales; family Piperaceae; genus Piper; species Piper longum. The sequence goes on from JAVDBV010001046.1 coordinate 9,361, forward strand.
TTTCTTTTCAACTTCTTTCACACTCGTTCTCCAATCCTCTACTTTCTTCTCTGTTCTTCTAATCCTCTCCCAATTTCTATTCCCCTGTATCAAATCTCAAATCCTCACTTCCTATCCCCTCTGATATCATACAAATCCTTCCCATTTCCTTATTATCTCTAACTTTCCACATTCAATTATCTCAGACTAATCAAGGACCGTATCACCAGTCCTAATCATAAAGTAATAGGACTTAAAAGCTTACTGAAAAAATATCATAATGGGTTCTCCTCAGCAGTAAACTTCGTCCCTTCATATTCTCTATGTCAATCAAAATAGGGCCATGCGATTCCATGTTTTTTGAAGTATGCATGACCAATAGAAAAATATTTTTACAAAATAAGTGTACGATGAACTATAATAGATTTGTAAAATAAACTTCAAACTGAATTTGGAGTTGTAAGATTAAAGGAAATAAAATGTCCAGGTGCTTTATAAAGAAAAGTGCAAATAAAAGATAAATTAAGAAAGAGGAGAATCCAAAAACGGTACCATGCCAGTTTGCCATTGTTGAATAATTGAAAGCATTCATTTCAATCCAGCAATTTTACTTCGAAGATCCATAACATAGTTTTCCTATCAAGTGAATAAAAAAATGAAAATTTATGTAGCCAGTTACTATAAATATGCACAGAATATGTCATCTTTTTTTAAATATCTGCTCACATGAAATCAGTATTTACAGAAATGTATTTATATGTTCAAATAATTACAATAGCAATAGCCCTAGGCTAATCAAAGTTCAAGAGATTTTGCAACTAATACCCAATTCTGAGATCTAGGAGGATCATATAATCAATTAGAATATGAAAAATATAGCCAAGATGATGATACCTTCATTTCCATATTTAGAAAGGCTTTATTTATTTTTATTTTTTTCATTTAGAAGGGTGTTAAAGGTGACCATTTTCCACTTAGAACTATTACTATAAAACAAAAGGCAACCAGCACCATCCAACATGAGATCAACAAAGAAAAATCTTCACCTCTAGTCGAACTCGAGACGAACTATTCACCACGGCAGAGGCCACGGTCTCGAGTTTGGCCTGCATAGACCGGTACAAATCCTCCGTTTCGGAAACGCAATGGGGCGCATAAGCACCCACCATCTTTCCCAAACGCAGCACGTCGTACCCCTGCGCACAAACATTCAACTCCTCCTGCTCCTTGGACGCCCTCTTCAACCTCTCCAAGCTCGTCCGAGGCGTACCCTGCTCCTCCCCATCCCAGAGGGACAGCAGCGGGAAAGGCGAACGGGGTACGAAATCGCCGTAATTGGGTCGAAACCCCGGACCAATGTTGACCACCTGCATCGATTTCGTCTCCAATCGGGGCATGCGGCGGGATCCGCCGTCGGCGACAAACTGGAAAGCGCGGTACTCGTGGGTGTGGGCGGAGGAGGAGGCCGGGGAAGGGGAGACGAGGAGGAAGACTAGGGGGGAGCCCGGGGGAAGGGTGAGAGAAAGGGCGGTGGAGACGGCGACGTCGCGAGCAGAGGGGCGGAGAGGGCAGCGACGGCGGGAGACGAACCAGCCGAGGAGTGGTTGGAAGGAGGGGATGGGGAGGCGCAGGTTGCCGAGGGGGTCGTAGAAAGAGAGGAGAGAGTGGTAGGAGAGGTGGGAGGAGACCGAGGCGGCGAAGAGCGGGGAGGGAGGGGAATCGGCGTCGGAGTCAGAGAGGGGGGAGGGGGTGGGGTGGGCGGCCCCGAAGAGGAGGCCATCGATGTCGGCAGGGGAGGAGGCGGCGCGGTTGAGGATGGCGGCTAGGGTAAAACCGGAGATGGTGAGCTTGGACAGAGCAGGGGGCTCTTCCGTCATGCCTGCCGTCGCAATGGCCAACACCATCGTCCGGGAATTGGGTATAGAACCGGATTTTATATTGCCCAGATACAATCTATCATAGTTTTGAATATGGTCTGGAAGAGCCGGTATCCCTAAACTGGTCCGAGTGTCACGCGGCTCAATCAAGGCAAAAATTTTCGTCCAATCTTTTAGCATCCGTGCTGCATATTCCCCTTTCAGGAAACAACACTCACCCTTCGATAATTTTTGCAGCTATACACCTAAATTGCAATACAAAAGTAATTTATCCACACTCACCAACATGCCAGCTACCCTATCGACTCTAAATAAGAGCACCTCATACTGGCTACCGATCACCCTTACAATCCCTCACTGTCATCTAGCCCTCCAATTATCGGTACCCAATCCCAGCACAACAAGTTCCCAGAATCCAACTAGAACCTATCATAGTACCAAATCCCGATGCGACACAACACAATCATGGGAACCCTTTCCCAACCTTTATTTGCTCACCAAACAAAGGAATTACAAGCAATCTCTCACTAGACTACTTGCAAGTCGTGGACATGCAAACCCCACGACTTTGCCTCTCAACCTTGGTAGAGAGACCGTGAGAACACTCTCAATCAGTCCTCACACTCAATCCTCAAGTCATCCCCCTTGGATCAACTTGTCACATGCAATTCGCTCACCTAGAATTACAAAGGGTTTGAAGAATGTCGAGCCTGTGTGAACTCCGATCTGGTCGACTAGTCACGGTGTGAAGATCAGTCCCCCTCACGGGACTGGCTATAGCACTTCACGTCGCCCCTCAGATCTCAGCAAGTTCCTTTCCACCAGAACTTAACACAACTCTCCCTCTCAATGTACTCTCCACAAATCATCCCTCCACCATATAAGTGCTCTCCTTATATATAGCCATCTAACTCACGTGTTATCTCCAACTCCAGATAAACCTAGATCTTCCCCGCAATCTTTATCTCCAAAGATCGCCTAAGATCTTCTCATCGTCATCTACAACCTAGTCCTTATCCCATCCAGGTCCTCCCAATTGGATGATGTTTATCTGCTCAAGCGTTAGTTGTAGCCAAGCTTATCACCTACAATCCTTATCGGCAACAAGCCTTATCGGTAGCAAGCCCTATCGGCAACAAGATCACATAATCTCCTCGGTTGCACGCTGGCTGCATGGTCAAACCCTCCTGGTTCGACCACAGCCCACTCCCAGCCATGACTCAATCTCTCCCAACGTTCAGCACAATGATCGCTCCAAATACTGCCACACGCTCACGCACTGCTCAGCCATTTCACTCCAAATGCTGTTACTCTGCTATCGGCTTGACCGCCTCACTGCACCGCTCGTGCACCCACTACCCGCATGTACTGCTCCATTTACCGGTATGCACGCAGACCCAGTACCACTCCAAATACTGGTAGTGCCCTGCTACCCGATACTGCTACGCTTACCGGTAGCACTCGAAGTCTCGTACCGCTACATCTCGAT
>JAVDBV010001047.1:0-21516 GCA_032619315.1 Piper longum
ACGGAGCGAAAGCTCGGGTCTTGGCTCATGCTCACTTGCTTTCAGACGTCGGTCATCTCGTCGTCCATGTTCCTCACGGCCATGGCGGCCAACCCCCTGAGCGCCAACCTTACTTTCAACACGATTAAGCAGACGATTGGGTGGACGGATTGGGCGGTGGCGGCGATTGTGCCTGGTCTGGTCTCTCTGGTTGTGGTGCCTCTGCTGTTGTACGTTATCTACCCACCGACGGTGAAAACGAGCCCCGACGCGCCGAAGCTTGCGAGGGAGAGGTTGGAGAAGATGGGTCCGATGACTAAGAACGAGATTATAATGGCCGGGACTTTGCTTCTCACGGTATGAGTTCCTTTTTTTTTTAAAAATGTACACTTGCGTAGTGCATGGATTTGGAAGGTAAAATAATGAACTTTTAGTGGGAAAATTGATTTAGCTATCGCATATTTGGTAGATTGAATTGCCTTGTCTGTTAGATTAGATAGCTGTAAATGAACTCCTCATTGCCATGTTTTAGGAGCCTGTTATATGTGCAGAGATGATGTGCAGATTAATGTGTATTCTATCTTGCCTAACCGGAAAAATAGTAGAACTACGTACGTATTTTTGTGGAAGCTCTGTTTAATCGTGTTATTATAGTGACTCTAAAATCATGTTAATTGCATCAATGTCTACTTGCGTGATCGTCTCGAGAGCTTAGTAGACATTATAGCTTAGTTTGTGTCTCAGCATTGCATCAATGTCTACCTGGGCGATAGTCTATTAGAGTTTAGGTGACATTTTAGCTTAGTTTGTGTTTTACCTAATGGTGTGCTCTGCTGAGCTTGTAGAAATGTTTAAGAACCTGTTGTAGTAGGGATGCTTGAGAGCTATTAAAATTTGTATACTTTCCTTGAGATGGAGCTCTTTCCTTGTTCTACTTTACTTATTAGCTATTCTAATGTCGAGTTGGTCATTTGGCACTTCTGTTGCTCTGATAGTTTACTTCCTTCGTTCGGGTGCACTGCTATATTAATAGGCCTAGTACTCATCCTCTGGCTATGGACATCACTGGGCTGGCAGTAACTACAACACTTGACTTTATGTACTGATGTGCTTTTTACGCAGGTTGGCTTTTGGATCTTTGGTGGTGTGCTGAACATAGATGCCGTTACTGCTGCTATTCTGGGATTATCAGTTCTTCTGATCACTGGTGTTGTAACATGGAAAGAATGCCTTGCCGAGTCAGTTGCTTGGGATACTCTCACATGGTTCGCTGCTCTCATTGCAATGGCTGGCTATCTTAACAAATACGGCCTTATATCATGGTTCAGCCAGACGGTAGTCAAGGTTGGTTTGATGCTTACATTATAAATATTATAAATTTGCAGCTTTTTTAAAGAAAATATTTGGAAGAAAAATTCATATTACCCTCTTGTGCAGTCTGGATATCGGTTTAGATTCTCAGTATTTCCCTTGTTCATACATTGAGCAAGGTGCTTTCAGATCAAAATTCTGCATATATGGATTTTGTTTTGTCACATTCTTTTGTAGCTGTCTGATCAAGTGGTTAGGCGATACAATGGTTTCTGGCATTAAAATGTCTTCGGTGTTTTTTTATGCCTAATTTTTGTTTGCATTTGCCATTATTCATCTCAGTCATCTGTGTTCATAACTGAAAGAATCTGCTTTATGTGCAGTTTGTTGGCGGGCTTGGACTATCCTGGCAGTTTTCATTTGGCATCCTTGTTCTTCTCTACTTCTACTCCCATTACTTCTTTGCTAGCGGCGCTGCCCACATTGGTGCCATGTTCACAGCATTTTTATCAGTTGCAAGTGCCTTGGGCACACCACCTCTCTTTTGTGCCATGGTTCTTTCCTTCCTTTCAAATCTTATGGGTGGCCTTACCCATTATGGTATAGGGTCTGCTCCAGTGTTCTATGGTGCGGGTTATGTTCCCCTTGCTCAGTGGTGGGGTTACGGCTTCCTCATGTCAATTGTCAACATAATTATCTGGCTTGGAATTGGAGGCATCTGGTGGAAATTCATTGGATTGTGGTAATATCTTGGAAGATTCACTCTTTGCCCCTGGTCGTAGCCTTCTTTACAAATTTTTTGTTTCTTAATTATTTCTGGTGTAGCCGTAAATCATTGCTTTTTGCGGGGATTTGTTTTACCAGTGGTGGAATGATAAGGAGCTCATAGGCTGAGTTGAAACAATGTATGTAAAATTTTGATCAGCAGGTGCAGTTCCTGGCATTTGAATGCTTTTTTACATTATATTTTGAGGATTCCTTGTTTCTCCATTTCTATAATGTTTGGAAAACTTGAGTCATAGCGGTACTAGTTGCACATAAAATGATGGTTGGGTAGGTTGAAATTACCCGTCGTCATATGACAGCCATCCGGATAAAAATCTATTTTCCTAATGTTGACGATTGGCATTCAGTTTGCATGGTTTTCTGAACATGCTCAACGTTAAATTGCATTGAAGTTGTTTGGAAAATTTATGCCAGTAGACATTGAACATTGAACAAATGACATCTTGTTTTCTTTTTAGTTTGCTTTTATTTCAGCACCTCTTCTTCTACCATATAATAATAATAATGCAGGAGGGCGTAGAAGCTAGTCGCAACGGCGCGGTGGCCTCTATAAAGCGAAGATATTTTATGATGCTCGAAACTCTTCCAACATTTTGAAGACCTTTTGCATGTGTTAAATTTCCCCGCTTTCAAAGTGGCTTTATAATCTAACCTCGATAATTAACGTACATGAAAGAAATGAAATATATAATATTTATGAAATTTATATATGGTAATCAATGAAAAAAGCTTTAATTGTTTGCTAAAAAATTATCTGTTTTTAAAATATTTTGTAGTAAGATACATGTATAATTTTCGCCAAATCATCTTCCTTGAAAATTTCAAAGAAAAACACAAAATAATGAAGGGTAGTTTTTTGTGAAGATATTTTACGTCATAAATAATTCTCCATGAATTATAATTAAGAAAATTTCATACATTTTACATGCCAACTCAACTGATGGTTAAATTGCACCCGCCAACATAGAAATCAATCGGCATCACGCCTAACATGATGCATTAGAAAATAAATGTAAAATTTGCCCTCCAAAGTGAATATCAATCAGCATTATCAGCAGGCATCACGCTTAATGTGATGGAGTAGAAGAGCAATTAGACCTTATGATGAATTCATGCATTTTCCGTGTTTTGTTTCAGCAAGTGTTTCTTTATGCGTAGATGCATTAATGCTGTCTGTCTGTATCAGGCATCGAAATTGAGATTACCCAAGTAAAATGCGCGCGATTAAAGTTTGTTAATTGCATTTCTTCCTTGTTTGTAGATTCCCTCATCATTTACGTGCAGAAATGGGCAACGTGCTCTGGCTATTATTATAGCACTACTGATACAAACGTGCAGGGCAGTAACTATAATTGCTACAATTTATTATTTCATGTTCTTATTTTTATTGTAATTTATTTTTTAAAGTACAATGAATGCTTTTATATTTATATATTAATTAAAAAATCAGCCAACTAATTTATAATGATCTTTAATTTTAAAATAAACAACTCTATAAATTACTATTATTTCAGATTCGTACAATGTCTAAATTCCTTCAAGAGAGCTATTCAAATATTTATATATGAATGATAGTTCTTTGTAAAATTTAATAATAAATCACTTGAAATAAATGCTCTAAAAGTAATAATTACTTGGAGTAGAAACTTTATACCTCTGTTTACAAAGAATTCTGATTAAGACAAAACATATTGTAATTATTAATTAAAATAGTAAAAGAATGATTATTAAATAGAAAGCAAATAACCTGTGAATTTAAGTAGAATTGTAAAAGACGATGAGCAATTAATATTTGGTTCTTCTTATCTACAAGGTTCGCTATATCTTAAGTATGGATTTCTTATAGTAAATATATATATATATATAGTTGAATTGAAGAGAGTACACAATTGAGGGTATTGTTTTAGTTGTAAATTTTGAGCTTCTCAATTAGATGTATATCCTAATTAAAATTTATAGTCTTTCCTAATTAAAGTGTATTCCACTTAGAGATTGTGAGTTATTTCAAATTAAAGAGTGTGTGAGGATTTTCAAATTAGAGTAATTTGTGTATTTATTATTGGTAATAATTGATAGTTTGTAGTTTTCCTTATATTTTGAGTATATCAAGGAGTTTAGGGATTTTGTGTCTTAATATCCTAACAAGTGGTATCAGAGCTCAGAGGTATCTAACAAGTGCTATGAGAGCGAGATTACGATCCTAGGAGATTTCATGTTTACCACGCCGATTGTCAGAGTTTCTTTCATGGGTTCCACCTGATGATTTAAGAGGAGTTTGCTAGGTGGGTGCTCTCTGATGAAAAGTGTTATTGTCAAAGGATGATTGTTTTAGAGATGCCCAATGTATGAAGGGTAGTTGTTGATTTTATCCTACATCGGTTGTAAAATGTGTTGGTGTCTTGTATTTAGGTTAATGAGAAAGCCTAATTCATTAACTTAATTTTTGAATAAAGAGAAACACGTGACACCTATTGCAAGTCGCCTTTTGGGGGCCCTTACATTTTTGGGCCTAAAGGGCCTAACAGTAGTATTAGAGCCCAATGGTACTTAACAAAAAACCCCTAAATATTATTGGGTTTATCCCACATCAGTCGTAGAAGGCATTAGTGTCTTATATATTGGATAATGAAAAAACCTTATTCTTTAAGTTAACTTTTTGATTAAGAGAAGCTCATGACACTTATTTCAAGAAGTCTTTTAGAGACCCAAAGGGTTCAACAATGGTATACAGACCAGAGGTACCTAACAAATATAAGAGTGAAAAAAACCACATAAATTTTTTAAAAAGAAAAATTACAAATTAAAGTTTACAATAAAATTTTCTTTCTTAAAGGAAACTATGTTTTAGAATTACGAAGCTTCACCATTATGAAAAATAAGGTTATAGACAAAAATAACATAAATAGATAGGCAAAAAATCGTTAAAAACTCGTAGCGGGTTACTGTCACATCGGCTTTGCCTTGGCGCACTTTCACCAGAGTTATGTTTCTCTGCACATCAACACTACCAACAAGGTGCATCAAGACATGCCTCTTCCTCACTCTCGGATGCCACATAGAGCAAACTCATCATTATATATATATATATATATATATATATATATATATAAAAGATAATTGGTGAGTTGAGCTTGGGGTAGAAAAAGTTTTATATCTTACAAGGACGACCCAGATCTATTGATTTTAGAAAAAATAAAAAAAACTAAACTTTGATCTTGGTCGTTTGATTACAAGGATGACCCAGATCTAATGTTTAAAAAAAAATGACTTGTCGGTAGACTGGCCACCCTCCGGCAGCTGTCGCGGTTAGATTTGGCCGCTACCAGGCACATCCGGTCGTAGGTAGCCTTGTCTGGCCATCCACTGGCAAAATCCGATGGCGGGGAGGCCATGGCTGGATTGGGTCGTGGGGCCAATGTCCGACCTTTTTTTTTTTCCTATCCACCGTTCGGCCAAGATCATGGCCCGGCCGGGCAACGACGCAATTGAGTGGCGATGCGGCAGGGTGGCAACGCGGCGGGGTAGCAATGTCACCGCTAGCCTTTATGATTTTTTTTAACAATAGATTTGGGTTGTTCTTATAATCGGACGACTTAAATCAAATTTTAAATTTTTTTTAAATAAATTAAATCTGATCAGACGGCCTACAACAGAGCTATATGAAGAAAATTTTTTCAACTTAGAGCTCACAATCACTTTACCTATATATATATATATATAAATATATATATATATAAATTTTTTTGCTCTCATTTTGTTTCTACCTTTTCATGCATCAATTCTGGCCCCACAGAAACACTAAGAATTTTTTTACTCACTAATCACGATGAATCCAAATCAGCGCATGGTCTTATTACAAGATGAACCCAAAAATAATGTGTTTAGGAGATAAATACAAAACTTAAGCCCCTTTGTACACCGAACCATTACCCTACTTCCCTCTGCATTACAACCGTACAAGCTATTCCTTGTACTTTATAGTCTTTCTTGTACCCACATCTATAGTCTATGGTCTTTCTTGTACCCACATCCCCATGCTCTTGCTGGATGTAGACCTATTGCCATCAAGGAAAGATTATGAAAAAAACAATAAGGAAACCGAAAGGGCTCATGAGCTGTTTTATTGCTTAACACTTTATATTCTATAAAGTTAAGCACAGTGTCAATGACTCTTTGGTTACGAAAGTTACTCATCTTGGGGTGGTGCTTATAAATAACCTTCATATATCTAATTTAGCCGTGTGATGGTGCTTATAAATAACCTTCACATATCTTGGGATGGTGCTTATAAATAACCTTCATAAATAAGCAGGTGCACATGAGGAACACAAGATGAGAAAGTAACTAGATTTTAAATCTCGAAAATGTTCATTCATTGAATATGATCAACTGAGTATGGCTATCGCTTATAGGATTACGACTATAAGAATGTATTTTAAAACTGAGATGTGATATTCAATGAGGCTTGCATTTACAAAGATCTGCTGGAAGAAAAAATAATGGAGTTAAGACTACATGGAGCTTGATGAACCGAAAGATGAAAAGTAACTTCATTTGAAAAGGGAAAATAAGTTAAAAAAGATATTCATATGAGATTGAATGTGATGAAGAACCACATGTTGCAACTGATGGTTCAAGTTCTTCATTAGAGGATAATGCTCCACATTTGAGGAGAAGCACTCGTATAAAGAAACCAGTGTAAAGACTTTATCTACTATTACAATATATTCTCTATACTGATGAAGGTGAACTCGATTGTTACCAAAATGCTATATAGGATGAACTTTGTCTTAAGTGGGAGCAAGACATGGGTGATGAGATCACTTCTTTGGAGGAGAATCACGCCTGAGAATTGGTAGAGAGCTCCTCAAGTGGGTTTACACAGTTAAACATGAAGCTGATGGGACAAAGAAGTTTAAGGATAGACTTGTGGTGAAGGTATTCAGTCAGAAAAAGGGTATGATTTTAATGAAATCTTTGCCCATGTTATTAAGATGACTTCAATTCGAATAATATTAAAGTATTGTGATTGTGAAAGACTTTTATTTAAAACAATTTGATGTAAAGACTATTTTCCTTTACGGTAATTTTGAGGCGGAAATTTATAAGCAACAACCTTAAGGATTTGAAGTTACAAGGAAAAGAAAATATGGTATGTCAATTCAAGAGAAGTTCATATAGATTGAAACAAGAACCAAGGCAATGATAGTTGAAATTTGAAAGTTTCATGTTGGAGATTGAATTTACAAGGTGTAATGCTAATCATTGTGCATATCTAATAATGCTTAAGGTTAAAATTTTTCTTATTCTTATTTTGTATGTAGATGATATACTTGTGGCAGGAACAAGTATAAAAAAAAAATCAATGATCTCAAGAAAAGTTGGTATGAAGGATTTCTATGAAAAACTTGGATGAAGTAAAACAACTTAGAATACAAATTACCCATGATAGAAAAAGCAATAAGTTGTGGGTATCTCAAGAGAAGTATATTGAGAAGGTGTTGACAAGATTCAACATGGATAAGGCAAAGACCATGACTACAGTTTTAGAAGGACACTTTAAATTTTTTAGAGAGTTGGGTACTAATACAAATGAAGATAAGGCGGAGATGGAAAATGTGTTTTATTCTTCAGCCATTGAAATTTGTATGTATGCATGGCGAGCACTGGAGTGTTTATTGTACATGTAGTGGGAGTCGTGAGTAGATTCATGTCAATCACGGGAAAGAAACATTGCCAATATGTAAAGTGGATTTTCATGTATTTAAAATATACTTGCAAGCTTTACTTGTGCTTTGAGAGTGATAACATTGATATACAAGGTTATGTGGATTTGCACAGTAGTGGTGATAAAGATAATGACAGAAGCATAATAAGATATATTTTTTTTGCATGAGTACTATGGTGAGCTGGATTTTTAAGTTATAGAAAATTGTTTTTTTTTTGATAGAAGTAGAATATTTGGCAGCTCCTGAAGTCAGTAAGGGATTTATTTGGGTTCAACAGTAGATGAGTAAATTGGGTTTTGATAGAGTCGATTGTAGATTGCTAACAGTCAATAGTGTAATTTATAGAACTCGACATTTCACTCAAGGATTAAACAGATCCACTTGAGGAGCCATTTCATTCAATTGTTCCTAGAGAATGGACAATTGAAATTTGTGAAGATTATGAGCACAATAATCCTTTGATATGTCAACAAAACTAGTGAATGGATAAAAGTTGAACTTCTTCTCAACTTTGGTGCATTTGTGTTGAATGTTACAATTGAGACCGGAACGATCTAGGTAAAAGCTTTGGATGTTATGCATGAGAGCTTAGAGTTTGCAATAAGTCTCCAAGTGGGAGATTGTTATTTCATACAGATCTATTACTAGGAAGGGAAGATCATGAAAAAAGATTGTGAAATTCGAAAGGGTTTATTCATGAGTGATTTATTGCTTACACTTTGATTTCAATAAACTGGGCATATAGTCAATGACTTCCGGTTACCCGAGTTACACACATGAGGTGGTGTTTATATATAATCTTCATGTCTTCTTGTCTCATTACATAAGATGGAAGTGCTTCAATCATTACTAATGTGAGCAATTTTGCAATGTGTTGGGAGTAAAAAAAAATGTAACAACTCGATATTGACAAAATATATAAAATATGAGGACAAACTATTTTGGCTCTATTACATGAAGAATTTTATAAAATATACATGAAGTATCATATGACCCACAGGTGTATTCACTATGGAGCTCAACTTGTGAGTCCCAATTTAACATAAAAATTCAACACCTATTTATAGCCTTTAAAAACTCTTTCAACATTCTTCTCATGAATTGGTTTACAATAATATTCAATATGATCTCTTAATACCTTCTTTGATTCTTCACTTGCCAAGAAAATTTTGATAAAATTTAATTTCCAACATATTGTTATTCTTGTGTGAGAGATGGTTGTGAGGTGATCAGTGTACTCTTGTGAGAGAGTTTGAATTGGATTCCCTATTGAATTTCTTGGAATCATTATATTTCTAAAGAAGAGGGTTGTAATCTCTTGGTGAGATATTGAAGCTTTCACTTGTGTCTTCGTGGTTTTACGTCGAGTGGAAGATGGTATTTTACATAATATCAATATGTCTCTTATTTTTTTTCTTTATCCTTCTATGATTATTCTTATTTCCCCTGGGTGTTGTATTGATATTTCGAAACACATGCTACTTTATGTCGTAGACTCCAATTTTTCTTCCCTTTAAGGTAAAATTTTATTCCAAGTTTTACTTTTTAAAGTAAAACTCCGAGGTATCTAATATTTTGTATAAGTATTTACTGATTCTAGTTTTATTTTATCAACTTTTTATGCATATTTATGAATAACTTTGTTTTATCTATTTCAATATTTACAATTTTTTTTATGTAAGAAGCAAAAAAACATATCTGAATTTTCAAACAATCAGAAAGTAAATTTTATTCTTTGCGTTTTTTAGAATTTATTTTAACTATAATATATGAATTATATTTTTTTCAACATTGATTAATTGGTTTCAATTTGTAATTGGATTATTAGGATATCCATTTTCTTGATAATATGAATTTTTGAACTTACTTCAAACTTCTCAGTAAGATTTTATTTTATTTTTTAATTTGGCATCCTATTTTGAAATTTTAAATCCAATTTTTTTATTTTGAGTTGCAATTATGTATTATATGTTATTGGATTTTAATTATTAATATAATTAATTTTGATCTTTATTTTTCATCAATATATTTTCTAAAGTTTTGAACAGTACGTTTGGGAGGTATGTAACTGATATAAAGTCTTTCACGAGTAGCCATGTATATTTTCAATAATTTTTTTAATTTAAATATTATTTGTATTTATACTTAAAATAAATAATTTGTTATGATTATTTATTTTCTTAATTTTATTTTAACGTTATTAATATATATATATATATATATATATATATAATTTTAGTAAATTTTAAAGGTGTCATGACGTAGGTATTAAATATTTTCTTTATTTGTTGTCAGATCTAATATGAACAAATATTTGGTGTGATCCCTTCTATCAGTGTATGATCACCATTTTTTTTTTGTTCTTTTGAGTGAGAGAGATTTTACATAAATATATATAGTCGCCTACTGAGTTAGCTTATTCGACTGTTGATTTGATGATTAGGGTTTGGTTTTAGTTTGTGGTGGGCTTTCATGGGGGACTTGTATAATGGACTCAATTAAATGGAAATTGGGCTCAAATCATGTCATATGGATTCCGATTGACGTGTAAAACAATGATCAGATAAAATTTAAAAATACACTCTGCACGATCTTGTAGTTAAGACCACATTTTAAAGTTTAACTGACATGTTTTTAGCCTTAAAAAACTACATGTTTTACCGTAGAAAGATTTGATGCAATTATGTATAAACAAGTGGTCTTGAATATACAGTAGTAAATTTTAATTAAACATACACTCGCAGGAAAATTTAGGCACCAATTGGTACAAATTAATAGACTTAATCATTTCTTTAAAATTGGTTAACTAAATTTAAGATTTTAATCATCGTCTCCATCAATATATTAAACATCAAATATAGCAAAGAAGAATATTGTATGCCTCAAAGTACAAAAAATTAAGAAAAATGTGAAATAATTTAGGGTGGTCGATCAGTGGAATTATCAAATTCCAGACACACCTACATTAATTTTAGGAAAAGTAATAAAAGGATAGTAAAATCTAAGTACATATTTTGGTAATATATGATAAAAGTATAATTCTTAAAAAATTTATTTTTTCAAGTATTTTATGTATGATTTCCATCGAGTGGTCCTCCTTTAAAATTTCATAACAACAAATTTTTTTTTTAAAAAAGACAAAATAAATGAGAAATTTTTTGAAGAAGAGATTTTACATCTCACATGTATATCGATCATAATTAACTCTATAAAGTTATAAGAAATTTTCATACATTAAAAATCCTTTTCATGTCAACTAACTGATCCTAGAGTTTGCATTTTAAAGCTGAGATCCTGCCTAACACGTTGCATTAAAAGAGTAAAGCAAATTCAATTAAAGTAAATAGGGGTGGGGATTGGTCATATGGTCGGACAAACTGTTATCTGCATTTGTCTTGTCGAACAAACTTGTTTGAGTAAGTCATCGTCCTAGTTGTCCGTCGGGTCCATGTAGTGTTCGTGGATAGTTTAAAATTAAAATTTCACCCTAACTAGAGTAGTGTTCACATAGAGTCCTCATCTCTTCTATCGCCACCTTGCATGCTCCCTACATATCCCCTCCACCGTCACTTGGACCCCCTCTGCCAACGTGGCAGAGCCTAAACCACACACAAAAAAAAAATCTTGAATCATTTGAAGTTTGGTGAAATTATGTAAGAAAGTCTTTTGGGGTTGGTCCACATTGTCTCCCCTTAGTTGCTACTTAAATAATTTCAATTGATTTCTCACAATGTATGTCTATCTTGTTCTCCTCCTCTTCCTTGCCACAACCGACATCATCTTTATTTAGGTATTTTCTTAAAATTTTTTTTCTTTTCTTTCTTCCGTATAAATGTAGAATTTATATTTAGACATGTTTATTATGTTGTTATTGTTGTTAGTAGATATCATGATATATATTTTGATAACAATTGATTTTAATATTACGAATTTCTATAAAAATTACAGTAATATCATGGGAACTTAAAGTTGTGAATCAAATAATGAAAAAAAAAAACTAACAAAAACACATACTTCGCCGGGCGGCGAACTTTCCGACGAGGGAGGACGATCCATTCCCTTCATCGATCGGTTATGGTCGAACTCGGCTGTATGGATGCTAGCTCGGAGAAGCAAACGGCCGGAACAGGGAAACGTCGAGCGTGGAAGAAATCCGGCCGGAATAGGGGAGATGTCGATGGTGGAAGAAATGCGGCCGTCCAAGGTGACGATTTGGCTCCGATTTGGTCGGGGAGGGTCGCTAGAGGGCTGAGGGTGTCGAGGCGACCACCTGATCGGGGTGGCGACGCTCGCCGGAGGCGGAATCGACGACGCGAGCGCGCGCTAGGCGTGATGATTCCGGCCTCGCAGCGACTGGAACAGGGCCGGGGATGGTCGGGGCAACACTGCGACGGCACGGCGGGGTCTGGGCGGCGTCGATCGACGGCGGCCGGAGGTGATCGGCGGCGGCGGCGACCACATGGTGGCCGGATGTAGTCTGGAGAAGAAAGGGACGACCTGGCAGGGATGAAAAAAATTACAACAATGGCAAACTCGTAAATAAAATTTGATTCGCCACCGGCCCGAGTCAAAAATAATACTAACACATAATAAATTTTTTAAATAATAATAATAATTCAGAAGTTTGACGTGGAATTAAATATGGCAAAGCTTAACTAAACAATCAAATGACAAGCTTATAACATAACTCTTATTAATATTATTATTTTAAAGTTAAAGTCTTTATTGAGTTGAATAATTTAAAATAATTTAAATTAGTAGTGTCCTTGAATTAAGATAATACAAATTATTTTAAATAATTTAATGGAATGACTTAATTAATTATAATTAAATATTCATGAATTAATAAAAACTTAAAGAATCCAGTTTTAATAATGATATATTTAAATCATTTACTTGCATACATTTCTACTCGAATAAAATTATACTTATGTATAATTTTATATTCTCGATCAGATTAGGATCGTCGGTCGGTCGTGGTTGGTGGTTTACTTACGAACTATCCAGGTCCGTATAATTATTTGAAATATTGTATTTTCCCTTTTTGGCAGCCCTGGTCGGTCTGAGCCCATATTCGACCATTATGCACTAAGTGCAACCGTGGTCAAGGAATTGACTGAGTCCGACATGGGGCCACATCTTCAAAATTACTAGAAAGATGAAATACCTGGCCCCAGGCCGAAAGGGGTGACATGGCGTAATGGCGAAAGACAATTCATTATGCACTTGTGACATACTTGAGAGAATCGGCCGAGTCGGATCGAACTCGGCCGATTTAAATTGGATCGGCGCCGTTCCGATTCGATTTTGGGGCCGAATCGGTCGGCCCCGAATCGACGACCGAATCGGCCGATTCGAACCGATTCCGACCGATTTAAATCGGAATCGGGTTAAATCGATGTGAATCGGTTTTTGTGAAAATTACTAAAATACCCTTGACTTTATATTAAATAAATTACGTGGGTAAAATGGGAATTATAAATTGACAATGACCAAATAAATAACTAAAATGCCCTTGTCCTTATATTAAATAAATTATTTATGCATGGGTAAAATAAGAATTCAAATTTGATAATGACCAAAATACCCTTATATTACGAAAATACCCTTGATTTTATATTAAATAAATTATTTGTGTATAGGTAAAATGGGAATTAAAAATTGATAATGACTAAAATATCCTTGTCCTTATATTAAATAAATTATTTATGCATGGGTAAAATGGGAATTCAAATTTGACAATGACCAAAATGTTCTTATATTAAAAAAATACCTTTAAAAATCAAGGCGGTGGCGGTGACGGGGTGGAGGTGAGGGAGAGGGGTGGCATTCTCGTAATTAAAAATTGACTCGAGTCCGACTTGAATATAAAATAATAATTAATTCAAAATCATTTTAAAAAAATCCAAAAAAATATTAAAAATATAATAAACTATAATACACATAATAATATCAAAATAACATCAATATATGATTTTTATATATTTATGTTATAAATTGTCAATATATATTTTTATATAACCGATTCCGATTCCTATTCAGACCGATTCAAAAAAACCGATTTTTGGCCGATTCAGACCGATTCCGATTCATTGGAAAACTGATTCCGATTCCGATTCCGATTCCTGCAACCATGACTTGTGATACCGAGAGGGTGAGTCAATGACAAATATCAGTAACTACATGTCGTGGGAGATGTAGCGTGTGCACATGTATGGGATGGTAGCTGGATGGGGTGGCCACCCCTTTCGGCATAATAAAACCTCGGCATAGGGTCATAATCACTAAAAAACTTGTGAAATATTAATGGGGAATATATTGACTTGTTTCATGTAATTATACGGTTTAGTGGTTTTATCACAACGCGGTTCTATGACCGTAAGTGAACAGCTTTGGATTGAGGATTAAGAGTGTGGTTGGTAACACCCTAAATCCGGTTCACGTTCGGGAACCGAACTAGAATGTCACTTGTTCCAGTTAGGTCGACTAACCCAAACCCAACCCATGTGGATCTACTCTCGGCATCTCAGCATGGAAGATATCAATAGCTATGCGTAGATGAATGTTTAAAACCCTAATATGCTATTATGTGGATAATATGTCAACCAATTCACATACCAAAATAATTTTGATTAAAATCGATAAAAGTCATAAAAATAAGATGGACATAGTCTCCTCTAAAAGTGCAATCAATGGTCACCTATCAAATCAACATGTAAAAAAAATTATATATAAATTTATTATACATTAACATTCACATAAAATTTTAATATGCTCTATAATTCATTTAAATCTTGGGTCTCGACCCATCTGTGCATTCTATTAGCTTTTCACATCAAATTCTAGACCTTATTTATTTTATATATTCAATATCTAAACATATTTATTAAAATATATATTTAAATGTCACATCATGTTATCATATCTTGCATTATATTGCATCATTCTCAATATAATAATAGCATAAACATTCTATT
Source organism: Piper longum (assembly GCA_032619315.1). NCBI lineage: Eukaryota > Viridiplantae > Streptophyta > Magnoliopsida > Piperales > Piperaceae > Piper > Piper longum. Next base: position 14,783 of record JAVDBV010001047.1, read on the forward strand.
GTCTGACATATATGTGCAAGAGATATCACTTCTCCTCCATCCCGGCTAGTACATCAAACTCATACTCATCACTTACATATATTATAAAAACACATAAGTAATGAGTGTTACTAATCCAAAATATTATTAATATCAAACTGGTCATGAGAGCTAACTCTCATATGAAGAAAAACATTCATATAATTCACTAGAACTCTCTGAAGGGCACCTATTGAGGAGCCTCTCGGCTGCAGATACGACAGCATCCCTAACTGACTAGTCTATTGATGCCTCTCTCGACATTTTCTTATTTTCTTATTTTCTTGGTCCCTTAGGACTACTACTATATCGTAAGCCCTTTCCTTTTTTCCATAATTCTCCTGTCCTTGACCACAAAAGCCGAGTACTTTCAGGCAGTTGCCTTTAATTAACTACAAGTCTGCGCATGTGCTGTACTAAACAATACTCATAAACCTCCACATTCTTTGGGTGTAAGGAACTTAAACGGATAGTTGTCAGGATCCCATGGGAATGAAACAGCCCACTCACTAATTCAGAGCCCGCTTTGACTAGCACGTGCACTTGCTCATTGTACGTGCGAGTCAGTTTTCCCATATCTCGTCTCAATGAAAACACGATAAAATTATATCTATAGGCATGGGAAGGAATTTTTACAATAGGCTCAAAGGCAACTTGTGGTGGATCTTATTTTTGAAAACATATACGAAAGATCTTATCCTCGAGGGTTATTAATTAGGAAGATCGATTGATTAAATGACCCACGTTAAGTGGGATCTGATAAAATGTCACTTAACTCATCCTACGAGTAATAAAACAATACACAATAAAATAGAGTTTAAAATAAGGAACGAGTCCTAAACTGACTTGGTAGAAGTTCTAACCATATCCTTGTGCTTAGGCAGCAAACTCCTACTTCGTACCTACACATCAAACTAAAAACTAACGCCCGGTCATTATGCATTCACACATCCTATAGCATACACAAATTAATTATACATCAATCATACATTAATCACATATATATTTTCTTATGCTATGTTGCATTAGATTATAAAAATTACTTAGTTTATCTAATTAGTTCCTTAGCACTTGTTTTAATGCACTTCAATCAAATAAATTTTATATTTTTATTACAATACAAATATCAAATACATCAATTTATTAATCCTAGCATATTGTGCTAACAATTATCAATTTTAAATAATTAAATTGGGGGTAATTATATCTCTCGTCGTCGGCAATTGATGACGGCTAGGATTCGTCGCGTGTCTTAAAACTCGACTCCTACTCGAGTAAAGGGGAGAAAAGGTCTAATATATGAAGACGAGTGGTCGGGGAGAAAAGGTCGGTGGTCATCTCGTAAATAGAACTTGACTCGACTTTTGATCGAGTAAAAAATAATGACTAATTTTTAAAAAATTAAAAAAATAGGAAACTATTTCATAAAAGATAATACACATCATAACATCACAATGACTTTTTGTATAACTAATAACCTACCCAAACTGCCCGTAATGCGTCATAATATGTTATTCAGGCTAAAAATAATTCTAAGATCTAATACTAAAATAAATATATAAAAATTTGGGCATATTCTCATATATTCTGATAACTCATTTTATTATTATCTTACTGACGTTATTATCATATACTTGAACACACATAATTCTCATGATTCATAACACATGACCAGCCTCGGCTCGATCGCGTGTTTTGAAATTAACTTGACTAAATATAGCAATCGAACCGACTTATCCAGAGTATAAAACCCTGACTCGGGTTGCGGTTTTACATGTGGACCCTTTGCCACCTCACTCTGCCACCCTCTGCTTCATATTTCTTCTTCTTTCTTGTATTATAATTTTTACCTGCAAATTCTCAACTAAATAAAGGTTTTTAAGACTTTTATTTTATATCTACTCAGTTTAGGATTAATACTTATTTTTTTATGATTAAAGTGCACAATCCTATTTGATTTAGAAATATTATTTTTATGGTGCACACATAGTTAGTTTATATTTCTTACATATTTTTAATACATTGCTTATTTTCTTACCTATTTGTTGACTTGGTTTTTGTAAAGAAATTAATTATTGGTTACATTAATTTTTTTTATGTAAGTCATTTTTGTTTATTTTATATATTAAATAATAATTTTTAGTATAAGTTTAATTAAATTTACTATATATTATTTTTTAAAATTTTCATAAAAGATAAAATTAACCTTATAAATATTAAAGATATTATGTTAATAATATAAAATATCGGATATTTAGTCGATCATTTGATCTGACAAAAAAATAATCGTACTTAATATATTTTAATTCGGTTGGATTCGATCCACACCCACCCAACTGAGTTTATTAAAAAGACGTGGATCAGGCTGGGTTGGAGAGACCAGAGAATGGCGGAAGGTAGGAAGAGGTGGAGCCTCCAAGGGACAACTGCTTTGGTTACGGGGGGAACCAAAGGCATTGGGTAATCCCTGCAACCTTTCCTAAATTTAGCATTCAACTTCGTCAAGTACACTATATCAATTGTTGGCTAGCTATGGATGAGTTGTTTCTCATGGTGTGCATTAGTTTAGTTTACTTCTCTTATGTCGAGGTTGCAGGCGAGCGGTGGTGGAAGAGCTGGCCGAGTTCGGAGCTAGTGTGTATACATGTGCTCGGACCGAGTCGGAGCTAAAAGAGCGTCTGAAAGAGTGGAAGGACGCCGGATTCACTGTCACTAGCTCAGTCTGCGACGTCTCTTCTCGGCCAGAACGAGAGAAGTTGATACAGGATGTCTCCACTGCCTTCGGAGGGAAGCTCAATATTCTGGTGAACGTATTACCATCAACCACTTTATCATGCATTATTCGTCAATAGTCATAATAAAGTGGCAGTTATTATGCCACAAAAAGAATAAATTTATATCATTCTAGAGTATATACATTTCCAAAGGCCATAATATAATATAGGCATAATTTACATTAATACAACATTTTAAGGCTACACAGCCAAATAAGAGATTAATCTAGTTTGGTTGGGACATAAGAAAGCATAAATAATAAAATTATTAGATGAGCAGGTGAATAATGTGGGTAGGGCTGTGATGAAGTCGACAGAGGAGCACACTATGGAGGATTATTCAAATATGATGACCCTCAACTTTGAGTCTAACTACCATATGTCCCAACTCGCCTATCCTCTCCTAAAAGCTTCGGGATGTGGAAGCATTGTGTTTGTATCCTCCGTCTACGGCCTCGTCTCCCTTGGCACATTGGGCGGCTCAATCTATGCGTCCACCAAAGGTTAGTAGCTGATAGCTAGTGGTCTCACAGATTTTCTTCTCTTATTTAGTTCTTCAACGGATTGTGTAGGTAGCGACAACTGTATTTTATACTTTTGCAATATTTGTACTTATTGAATAACCCAAAGCACAAATAAAATGGCGAACAGGAGCCATCAATCAGGTCGTGAAGAACCTGGCATGCGAATGGGCCAAAGACAACATTCGGGCAAACGCTGTTGCTCCATGGATCACTCGTACGCCATTGGTGGATGAGGTAATTCTTTAAGTTGTTTTCTCCTTCTCCCATATTACAAAGTTTATGGTATGGGATTGGGATACGCGTTCATGAGATGCCCAGTTTTATCCTACGGACTGAAATTGGTTGGTCGCTATTACATGGACGGGCTGTCAGCGTGAGACTTAAAAAAAAAAGCTTCTGCAAACGGTTCCCACCAAGAGATATCAAAACAGATCTATTATGCCCTCGCATCGTTTCTTTCTGTGTTTAACTTCAACTCTTTAACTTCTGATTTCATGTTGCCCTTTGGGTAGCTGCTGGAGGATAAGGATTTGGATAAGTACGCCTCCCGAACACCAATGGGGAGGTTTGCAGAAGCAAATGAGGTATCATCTGTTGTCGCCTTTCTCTGCTTGCCAGCTGCATCATTCGTCACGGGCCAAGTCATTGCAATTGACGGAGGATTCACCGTCAATGGTGTCTTGTAGACAAAAAAAAAGGACTACATGACCGGTAAATGCTATAGATATGAATTCCGACTGGGACTGCTATATTACTTCGAACTAATGCCATCGACACGAGTCTATCAAATATGTAAGAACTTCTTGCATTTGATTTTCAAGTACTCATCTACTACTTACTAAGTGAATTTCCACATTGTTGTTGAACTAGTGGGGTTATTATTTATATATTTGAGAAAATAAACGACCATCACAGACAAGAACAAATAATATCCAACAATAATAGTGTCACTCAACTTAAAGAAGGAAAGTCGAGTCATATATTTCAGGTTAGAGCCCATTTTAATTTAAGAGGTTTGATTATAAAGGTAACCTAGATTAATCTAAAAATAATAATACTATCTTAGGCCAATCCAAATGTCGTGCCCAGATCTAGCCAGGAGTTGTTTAGGCCGCCAACATTTTAAAAAAAAAGGTTGGATCTTGCAATTGGTGACAAAACAACCTCTGTAGTCAGATCAGACGTGGAGCGCTAGGGTTTCTGGCCACATGGCCAATTCTGTCACCGGTAGTCATTTTAGCGGCGGAGATTTTTTATTTATTGTAAAATATAATTTAGATCATCCATATAATAGATTAACTCAAATAAAATAACATACATGAGGTGGTATTTATATATAACCTTCATGTCTTCTTGTCTCAATACATAAGATGGAAGTGCTTCAATCATTACTAATGTGAGCAATTTTGCAATGTGTTGGGAGTAAAAAAAAAAGTGACAACTCGATATTGACAAAATATATAAAATATGAGGACAAACTTGGTAATAATATTTTGGCTCTATTACATGAAAAATTTTATAAAATATACATGATGTATCATATGACCCACGGGTGTATTCACTATGGAGCTCAACTTGTGAGTCCCAATTTAAAGTAAAAATTCAACACCTATTTATAGCCTTTAAAAACTCTTTCAACATTCTTCTCATGAATTGGTTTACAATAATATTCAATATTATATCTTAATACTTTCTTTGATTCTTCACTTGCCAAGAAAATTTTGATAAAATTTAATTTCCAACATATTTTTATTCTTGTGTGAGAGATGGTTGTACGTGTGAAGGAGGTGATCAGTGTACTCTTGTGAGAGAGTTTGAATTGTATTCCCTATTGAATTTCTTGAAATCATTATATTTCTAAAGAAGAGGGTTGTAATATCTTGGTGAAATATTGATGCTTTCAATTGTGCCTTCGTGGTTTTATCGTTGAGTGGAAGATGGTTTTTTACACAGCATAAGTATGTCTCTTATTTCTTTTCATTATCCTTATATTATTATTCTTATTTCGGTTGGGTGTTGTATTGATATTTCGAAACACATGCTACTTTATGTCCTAGACTCCAATTTTTCTTCCCTTCATGGTTCAATGATGGAGTAAGGTAAAATTTTATTCCAAGTTTCACTTTTTAAAGTAAAACTCCGAGGTATCTAATATTTTTTATAAGTATTTACTGATTCTAGTTTTATTTTATCAATTTTTATGCACATTTATGAATATCTTTGTTTTATCTATTTAAATATTTACAATTTTTTTATGTAAGAAGCAAAAAACATATCTGATTTTTCAAACAATCAGAAAGTAAATTTTATTTTTTGCGATTTTTGGAATTTATTTTAACTATAATATATGAATTATATTTTTTTCAACAGTGATTAATTGGATTCAATTTGTAATTGGATTATTAGGATATCCATTTTCTTGATAATATGAATTTTTGAACTTACTTCAAACTTCTCAGTAAGATTTTGTTTTATCTTTTAACTTGGCATCCTATTTTAAAATTTCAAATCCAATTTTTTATTATGAGGTATAATTATGTATTGTATGTTATTGGATTTTAATTATTAATATATTTAATTTTGGTCTTTATTTTTCATTAATATATTTTCTAAAGTTTTGAATGGTACTTTTGGGAGGGATGAACTGATATAAAGATGTTCGGGCACGGGATTGTCTGCCCTCGTAGACCGTGGTTATTGTGATTCAGTCCGGGTTCGAAGGGTCCGGTGAGACTGAGGTGCCCTTGCCACGCAAAGAGTTAGTGTGATAATATAAAATTATGCAAATGATGTCAAAAACACAAAAATGACATATTGAAAATTTTTACGTGGTCTCTTAAGGTTCAACTTGAATCCCTAAGTCAGTCCACTGTGAGATTAGCACTCACAATTCACTATTTTTCATTTGATTTTACAAGTTACACAAAACAGTGAATTTTTGCCACCTTTAAATCAATTTTCATGAAATCTTGACTCTCATGCCATAGTTTATCTATTTTTACTCTTTAAATCCTTAAAATAAACCCACCACTGCGTCCGGAGAGTTCAAAAACAGTGGGGTAGCAAGTTTTGCTTCGATCTGAGGTGTAGAAGATCTTCAAATTATTTTTGAATTTCTGAACCAGACTACTTCAGGCTGGTTCAAATCAAATAAATGTTGGACCAGGCCGGGCGGTGTACGCAAGCTCTCTTTACTCTTTGCGTGCGCCTGTCTACGAGTGGCGTACGGTAAGCCAGTTGAATCCGGGTCGCGGTTCTCCGTCAACAAGTACTGACCAATATCAACAATAAATGGGCGAGCGGGTAATGCAGACCCGTTCCTAAGTCAGGCAAACAGTCATCAATGTGGACATCCAATGACAGGTCTTGGACCCAATTATCTTTCCAACTCTTTTCTCTTCTCTATTTTTTTCGCAAC
>JAVDBV010001048.1:0-16947 GCA_032619315.1 Piper longum
CCCAGTTGTGAGCTCTGCCCCAGGCTCATAAACCCTTTACCTATATATATATATATATATATATATAATTTTTCTAGCATGAGCTTTTAAGCAAGCAACTCATACACTCTCCACCATGTGATGGAACTCGAGATTCACATTTCGAATCTCAAGGTCTATCACATGTTGGAGAATGAGTAAGCTGCCTGGTGCTGATTTCAGATTTAGAGTATGTCTCTTTGTCTGTCGTTTGTACACCTGTATTTGCTGTTTTGTTGTGGGGCTCTGTATTGTTAGAGAAGTAGAAGAATGCATAAATGTTATTGTTCTGTTTTCTCTTCTTTTATGTTTTAGGCTTGAACTTCTGTCTTATGTTTTCCTGCACATCTGATGTTTTTACATGTTTCTCCTTCTATTTCTCTCACTTGTGATGGAGATTTACTGCTTGTTTAAGTTAGAAAACTAACAGTATCTATTTATTCACTGCATGCCTTCATCATTTAGATGTGTGGCATGCATGCAAACCTCAATGGTGTTTGACATGCACACAAACCATGGTTTTTATGGTAAAAATTTCAGTGTTTTCCCAAATTTTTGCGGTAGGGTCCTAGTTATTTACATGTGGTTTGTTGATTCTAGACTTTGTAAAAGGGTATGATTTCTTTTGGTATAGAGCATTTTTTTTTCTTTTTCTTTTTAAATGTTTCCCATTTTTAAACAGTTTTATCAATGGTGAATTATCTCCCAGATCATTTTTTCAACATCTGCAGACCACTTTGTATATTGAAGAATGGAATGCAACAAAGAGGAGGCTGTACGTGCCATGAGCATTGCCGAGAGAAAAATGCAAAGCAAAGACTTTGTAGGTGCTCGCAAAATGGCACATATGGCACAAAAGCTGTTTCCTGAATTAGAAAACATATCTCATATGTTATCTGTATGTGATGTACATTGTGCTGCTGATGTTAAAGCTGGTCCTGAAATGGACTGGTATGGAATCCTTCAAGTAGAGGTCACTGCCAATGATGTTACAATTAAAAAGCAGTATCGAAGGCTTGCTCTTTTACTCCATCCTGATAAAAACAAGTTTTGTGGGGCAGAGGCTGCTTTCAAACTCATTGGTGAAGCACAAAGGAATCTGCTCGATAGATGCAAAAGGCTTGAACATAATGTAAAGAGAAATATGGCTCATAATGGTCTTCCTGCTAAGCGTCAGCATCAACCTCTAAATGGGACACGCCATTACAATAAGAATTTTCCTCAGAATTCTGATGCAACTTCCCAGCATTATGATGTCTTAAATACTTTCTGGACAAGGTGCCCTTTTTGTGGAACTAAATATCAGTATTTTAAAACTGTTATGAACAAAGCCATTCGTTGTCAAAATTGCATGAAGCCTTTCATTGCATATGATTTGTGTGATCTTAGTGGACCTGGTGTTCGTCCGGCTTCTATGGAAAAGGTTTCTGGGCAGAAAAGAAATTCTTCTAAAGAAGATTTACAAACTCCTGTGGGCACAGCGACCTCACATGAGAATCCATCTAGAGAGCCTTCTGCAGAAGTTGTTATTGGGGCTGAAAACGAGCTAAGAGCCAACGGCACTGAAGACAAAGTTGGAAAGGGCAAAGCAAAAAGTTCCAGTGTAGTAAACCCAGTGGACCAACCTCACATTGTTGGTGGGAAGAAGAGAGGAAGAAAGGAAAGAGAGAAACCACCCAGTGAAGGAATTGATAAAGTAGATGCAACTATGGAGTTTGATTCCCCTTCCCATCAGAGCAAGAATGCTGTCTCACAAGAGTGTCTTCGGAGATCAGAAAGGAAAAAGAAACATGTTGACTATGTGGGGCATGGTAGTGATAGGGACAATGGTGATGATCTGAAGAATTTTTCAAGTCCTAAAAGGTCAAAGGTATGCACACATATTAACGAGGTAGCATCCTGTGAGGAAGGTGTTAGAACTGACCAGGAAGCTAAATTATTCAAGGATGCAGTGCCCTCTGGAAGACCAGATGAAAATACCAGTTGGACATCAGAAGGACAACCAAAGGCACCTAGCAGTGAAGAAAGGCCTAGGATGGATGATATATCAGAAGGTTATATTAAAGAAAGATTAAGGTCTGAGATCATTGATGATGAAAATGTAGTAACGTACACTCAGCCAGAATTTTATGACTTTGACCAGGATAGGACTGAAAACTCTTTTAAGGCAAATCAAATATGGGCACTTTATGATGATCGAGAAGGTCTACCTAGATTCTATGCGAAGATAAAGCGGGTCATTTCCTCTCCCTTTAAAGTTCACTTCACGTGGCTGGAGACCCTTCACCCTTTCCAAGACTCGGTTAATAGGAATGAGGTTCCTTGTGCTTGTGGGACGTTCAAGGTAGAGGGGGATAGTTTTAGTAGTGAAACTGTTACTATGTTCTCCTACCTTGCCTCATGGGAGAAAGGACTGACAAAAAACACTTACAATCTTTACCCAAGGAGGGGTGATGTCTGGGCTGTCTTTAAAAAGTGGGACATTGGATGGACCTTTGACATAAATAAGTACAAGAACTGCGAGTTTGAGATTGTGGAGATTCTTTCTGATTATAGCGAGGAGAATGGCGTGGAAATTGCATATTTAAGGAAAGTGAAAGGGTTTGTCAGCCTGTTTCAGCGTTTGACTGACCAGGGAACGGATAAACATCAAATTGGACCAGAAGAGTTACATAGTTTTTCACATATGATTCCATCTCATCAGCTGTTGGGAACTGAAAGAGAGGATATTCCTGAAAGGTCCATTGAACTTGATCCAGCAGCTGTTCCTACTGGACTCGAGGAGTTTGAACCTTTGAATGACTTAAATTTTGGAAATAAGATTAATGATTCTTTGCATCACAGCGCTCATGTTAAGCCTTTGAAGTCGCAGGAAAACTTCTCAAATGGTGTTGACAACATAAAAAAGGGGAAGCAGACTGTTTATCAGTATCCTGAGATAGTCAATGGGTCTAGTGATAAGAGAGCCACGTTTTCAGATGAAAATTCTAGGGAAGCTGAGCATCTTGAGTTTGGAGAAAACTCTTTGGAAGGGGAAAGAGCAGGGCCTAATTTGGTTTCACAGACAGCTCCTTTTCCAAGTTCTTATGAGCTGCCTGGTTCTGAATTCCATAATTTTGAAACAGCCATTTCGGTTTATGATTTTCAACCGGGTCAGTTCTGGTCTCTGTACAGTGATGAAGATGGGTTGCCCAAGTACTATGCTAAGATTGAGGAGGTTGAAATTGATGGCTTTTCCGTGACAGTGAGGTGGTTTGAGCTATTTCCAACCTTGGAAGAGGAAAGACGATGGTCCAAAGAGGGACTACCAGCTGGTTGTGGTACCTTCAGACTTAGTGGTACAGACACCTATACCACTATTGGAGCTTTCTCTCATCAGATTTGTGCAATTCCCACAACTAGACACAAATTCATTCTCAACCCTCAGAAGGGTGAAGTGTGGGTTTTGTACAAAAACTGGAGACTAGGATGGACCTTGTCCGATATGGTGAATTGTGAGTATTTGCTGGTGGAAATTCGGCATGCCTCTCAATTTGGGTTCAGAGTAGTAGCACTAGAGAAGGTCGGTGGCTATAGATATGTTTTCAAAGCTGTTGGCACCGAGAAGAATATCCCTCCGGATGAGACACTAAGGTTTTCTCATCGGGTTCCTGCTTTCCACCTCACAGAGGAGAGAGGTGGCAAATTGAGTGGTTATTTTGAACTGGACCCTGCAGCCTTGCCTGAGGCTCTCTTATGCTCTCAGCCAAGTTGATTGCGTATGGTGTTTTGTCCATTATATTCTGTATGGCATAGATATGAAGTTATATTAACGCCTAGTTTACTGGTGCTTGGGTTTCCGCAACAGCATCTAGCCTTCGGGATAGCTAAAAACCTATGCTTTTGTGATCAGGATCGTTGCTAACTTATAGCTGAAGTTATTCAGTATGCAGTATTTTCTAGGATCCAATTGTAGGTATGATTAGCCAACCCTTGGATGATTTTTTGGGTGAAGGTGTATTTTGCGTCCTTGAGCCTGCTTCTAGTTTGTTATTTGGATACTCCAAAGCTACAGGAATGGGAGAAAGAGATCAAAGGATTGTACCTTTCCAAATGGTGGTAACTGTATGGAGAACTTCCCCATCGTCTTTTATCAGATCCAATTGGCTGAAACATTCATGCGAATGGCAAGCGCAGGTTTCTTTTCAAGGGGCTGTCTTGTATGATGTTGAGTTAGGCCCCGGCAATTTTAACATTTACTTTTTTGTGATAATGTCGCCATTTAGTGGAATTTAGACACCCGAGTTTGGCTCTCACCCTCTTTCTTTTGGTCATAATTTGAACCTTACATCTTTACATTGAAAAAGCCCCTGATAGTTTTGATGATGGGAATTTTGACGAACATGTGCACCGAAATGGGTGAAATGTATTCGAGCCCTTAATATGTAGATCCAGGGCTAAAAAATGAGAGTTGTAGAATCATAACACAAAGGTTTTTCCATTTTATGTTTACATTTATTTCGTCGAAACCATGTAGAATAAAATAGAAGTTCTGGGTTTCTCGCAATCTTTTCGTTTTTACGGAATGTAGCCTAAAAAATTAATCTGTAGTCTGTACTGTACTTAAAAAAAAAAAAAAGCAACCTCCGTAGCTTTGAAATCAATCATGTGTGTGCAAAATGAGATGTCGTAGTCTCTTAACCACCATTGTAAGATCCAATCTTGTCATAAAAAAGGTCTGTGAAACTCGATTTACCCAATTTCGTATCAGACGTTGCTCGGAGGACAGGAACTTCGTTATTGAGAAATGATATGTATATGTACCGTGAATAGGGAGAGTATTCGGTCGGTTAACCTAATTGGCAATTTGGCATATACCCATTCGGCCAACGATTTACAACACCGACCTGAAGAAAAAATTAAGGTCAATTCGAATTGAAACCAACCGAAATATTTCATTTGGTTCGGTTCAGCTTGGATGAAAAACCTAATTTATTCCACGCACTGCTCCTCCAGACCATCTACAAATGATCGAACCCAAAAAAAAAATGTAAAAGAACCCACCTAAATTTCCATCTGCACCTCAGCCCAACAACCAACCAACCCAAAAATATTAAAAATCAAAACAAAGTAACAAACACAAACCAAACAGCCTTTATTTTAATTTCGGCGGTTGGTTTTGGTTCGGTTTGGTTCTGAATTAAAATATATCTATATACCAATTTCATTCCATTCTTTATTTCAAAATCGGGACCAAATTTTAACTTCGATTGGTTTTTTTGGTTCAAATCGAATTCTGCTCAGCCTAAACCATCAACGTAAATTGTATTCTTACTATAATCAATTATCAATGGCCAAGAGGGCCAAAATCCTTTCATTTTATTCACAATTCAATTTGATGTTTGACAAAATCATTATATGTTGGGCATAGGCAATTCATTTTTCATATAAAATTAAAGGGGCAATCCCCAAAGCGTGAATCATACCACTAGACCAAATGCCCTAATTGATGCGGTGTAATGACATTATTTTGCTTAATAACAATAATGCAATTAATAAATATCTCCTCGTTACTTATCTGCAAATTTCATTAAACCATTGTTTTGTTAGTGGAGTTGTTATAACATGCAAACAAATGTAGACTTGCAACTCCTGCAAAAATTATGAGCCCTGGTGACTTTTTTTGTGGCTTCATGGTAAAAGACTTGACAAATTAGATAATTTTCATTGCAAATTTAGAATATATTATTTTAATACAATTCAATTTTCAATGTAATTACCCATCTTAATTATATGAATGCATGCACCTAGACCTGGGTAATATGTAGATTTTTTCTATTCTAAGTATCATAAGTACGAGTTGGCTGATTTGAGGAAGATTAGCAAGCTTCCATTTTCGAAATTGGGTAAAATGGGTTAGAACTAGATTTATGAATCAGCCGAAATTACACACACAAAAAAAGACTTTTCTCCACCTCTTAAAAAAAATAATACGGAAAATTTTTATTTTTTACCACACATTCTCCATGATTATTAAAAACAAGAAAAAAGAATCTAATAATATCTTTATGTTTGCAGATAAGCATATATATATACATTTTTATTTTTTTCCACGGCTAAGACCATGGAAATTTTTTTTGCCACCCCACTTTTTACTACCCTATTTTTCTCCATGGTTTTATATTGTATTTTCATTTTATTGAAACATAGAAAAAACTTAAATTTATTGTAGCGCAAAGAGGAATTTTTTAACACAATTTTCACAAGTGATTTGCTGACGCGTGTGGGCCTCGCCAATGCATATACAAATCGTATACTACTACATCTATTCTGTTGGATCTATCTAGATGCATTCTGTTTGTATTTTGCTCGATACTTTTATAACAACTAGCTATTTTTATGATAACCCAACCAAATTGAAATTGACGGGCTTAATCATTTCTCTAAAAATAATTATAAAAAATTAAAGATCTAAGTATATATCCATTAATATATCAGATCTAACGTCAGTAATTATTGGACGCGGGACTAACAAATTATTTGGAAATCTTATAGGTCTACTTCAAGGCTTACTCTAAAATTTGTTAAGGCTTTGATATAACAAAGCCTCTAAAAGAAATTACCACAAAATAGAAGTCTCTCTGGCATATCCTGCTTTAAAATAAGCATACATGGACTGTGCGAGAGTATACAAGTTTATCATTAGTGTCAAATTCTCAAGAAGAGAGTAGCAAAATTTGAAATTTGGTGACTGCTGGATGTGGACAACATGTATAAAGAACAGTTACAAGCTGATACTAAATACAGATCACAAAGAACATTGTGCCATAATTTTGTCACACTTGACTGGCATTCACCTGGTCATAACCACTCTGGGTGATGCGCCATCCATTAACCTTGTGAAACAATGCATTACTGATCACTGCAGATCCTAAGCCAGCAAATGCAGCCAATAGAACTGAATAAAATGCTCTAATTTGAAGCTGCAAAAAGTGCACGCATTGAAAGTGTAAAGAAATGTACAATGAAATTATTTAGTTAGCATGACTGACATCAAACAGTATGATTGTGAGCTATTTAGCATGGACCATATTCTTCTTCTTTCTCATCCAACTGATCCCAACAACAGTAAGGACTTAATACATTATATGCTATTGCAAACATTTCATTTTGTTTTTACACGATGACAGGACAGAAGCTGTATTTGTATGTGCATTCTTCCTTTCTTGAGTTAGAATAATTGTCTGACCCACTATATTTTAGCATATATTAGCGGTTTTCATATAGTACCACTGTATAAAATAAATGAAGGAATAAGGCCACAAGAGCAAACTGAAACGCTGAGTAGGCCCAAAGGTACTCCCGGGAAGCTGTAAATAGTAGAGAGAACAATAAAAAACCATTTAGCATGAATTGCCAGGTGAAACAAAAATAAATTGCATTTGGATCCTTTACCTAAAAAAACCGCAAAGATTGTGGCCAAAAAGCTCAGAATGAAAGAAAAAGGTACTGAAAAACTTAATGCCCTAGATTTCATGTCATCAACCTGAAAAAAAAAGTAGGTCATTAAATTAAGAACAGTGAATTCACTGTGAGCTGCAACAGGATAACTTTCCAGGATATCATAGACATAGCAGCAGGACAGAACTTAAACTTTTCAGGTCTATCTGGCCTTAAAGCAACAACTTACCATTAGCTGCTCAAGGAAGAAAAAATAGCACATTGTACTAATCAGAAGTAGTATGCACACGTCCTGCCAAGCTCTACAAGGAAAACAGCAGATACATATTAGATGAAGTAAGGTAAAATATGGTAGAAGCATAAAAAGATAACTTTATAGACTGGTTCAAATAATAAGTGTTATCTAGTTATTGGTAAAAAGTACAAACTGATTCTCTTCTTTTCAACAAACCTTATTAGCTCCGAGTTTGGGCTATTTCTGGCTCTGTATACCCTGTTTTCATCTCTTTGAATTGAACTTTCCTCTCTCAGCAATGTCACAGGCAAGTTCAAAACCTCGTTCTTGCAAACATCGCAAATCTTGTTGCCTTTGATTCTGAACCACTTAAGTGCACATTCTTCATGCATAAGTCGAAGAGCACCTTTGCAACAGCATTCTAGTTTTAAAGAATTTTTACCCTCACAAAGCTCATCCAAACAAACTCGACAAACTGCTTCTTCCTCAGAGATCTCTTCCTCTATTGCTTCCGCAGTATCATCTGGTGATTTGTTTCACTGTTATCACTTAAAGAATAATGCTAAGCATCTCTGCTGAAAAAGGGAGGGTGGAACAGCAGCTCACCAGATGATGCAACTGGCTTTGGAGTGACCAAAGACGACTTCAATATGATAATTTTCCGCACAGGCACTGATAACGATCTTGAAACTTTTTCACCAAATTTGCTTCTCTGCTTAAGATCATTCCAACCTTTGTTATTAACACACCATTTTCCAATGCAATCAAATGCTCTACTAGTAGATCGGTACTGTATAGGATCCCTGCAACCTTTGTCACTTGATAATTCACGAAAAAGAGAAAATACCAATTACCAATTATGCAACCAAACGCGTTACAGGTAGATTAGTAGATGGTATGTGCAATATGTAATAATTCTATATATTGTTGCTTCTCAACAGCTAAAGGTACTCAAATGGGACCAGAACAAATGCTCTGCTTTTAAAGCTGGATGAATTTCTGGAAGTGATAGATTTGATGTTTACCAGTTAAAAGTAGTGGATACAAGATGATAAGAAGATAATATATGGTAACAGATACAAGACGCTTGCCTCATTTGGCCGATTGCTTCTTGTTATATGTTTATCCGAACTAGGTACCATGGGGGACAATGTTGAAACAGGAGTAACGGGAAGAGATGTACTTCTATTCCATGAAAGTGCTCTAATATAACTGGCAAGACTGGCGCCCTCATGAACAGTCCTGCAGCCAGGACTTAGAAGAGGGCTTGTCTCATTGACGGGAATGGGTGTGGATGCCTTCATCCCATGGCTATGTCTTGCACCTCCAGTAGAACAACCTTGATCTTGAAACATTAACACATTTTTTTCATCCTTAACCGAGTTTCCAAAATTCGAGTACCGTTGAGGTATTTGAAGTGAGAGTTTGAGTTGCTTCCCAGAATTAGAGACCTGCATCATAATATATTAATTTTGGTAATTTTTCCTTTCAAAGTTCATGATCAACTGCTAGGCTATATATATATTATATATATATGTATGCATGACGGGATTCTCATGAGGTTACAAAGAATCACCAAAAACAATTTTTCCAATGACAACATCAAAATCCTCGAAACATTTTTGGGTATTTCTCTATCAAAATGCAGGCTGGTGATGCAAGCAGTCATTATCGATGCATGACTACCCACATTCTCAATGCTATCATATTTATGTATTAAAAGATGATATACTTATAAAATTTCAGCCAGACATACCTACAGATATATGCTGGATAGAAAATAAACTCAAAATTAAAATAGGATCAATTGAAAAACATCAGGATGTCGGGTAGAGCATTTTTATTTCACCGCCCTTAAGTGTTAACGGTTAAATGGAATCAGGGGAAAAAAAACATTTTAGCCTCACCCAATCATAAGTTGCAAGCGTTAAACGATCAATCCAGATAGTATAAAACTGTACAGGAACTAGAGGATATTCTACCTCCGCAGTCCCAACCAGCGCCACAATTGGCTTTATTGCAACAACTCAAAACAACTGTTAATCCGCCCACAAAATCACAAATAGTAGTAAATTACAAGAAAGAAAACGAAAAAAGTATAAAGATAAAGGAGAACTTTGGAAATTAAGCTAGTGTACTTTCTCTTGGGATGAACAGGGATCTATATGAGGTTGCTGGGAGGGAAGAGTAGGAGCGTCGACGCCATTAGAGGAGCTTGGCTGGGTGGACATTGTTTACTTGGGAGGAGGTGAGGAAGATGAGCAGAACATGAGAAGACGACGAACAAGCTGAGCGCCAGGGTATCTAGTGGACAAGCTACTATTAAATTTAACGTACCATCAATGCTGTAAAGTAACCATGATAGGTATGTCAGTATAAACGGCCGGGTTTGCCGGATAGACATATGTATGTACTGTCAATAGATAGGTATAGGTGAATGACGTGGAAATTATAACACAAGTGTATATATCGAATTAAATAATAAAATAAAAAATATCATCCACAAAAATTTAATATTTAAAAATTTTAATTATCAAAACTAACTTAATTAAATAAAATTAAATAAAAATAAATTCAAAGAGTCATTAAATTATAAATTAAAGTTAAATTAATCTAAAATATAATATTTAAATTAAATATTAACTTTCATATGATAAATTTAAAATTTTTAATTTTACTTAATATTTTATATGATTAAAGTTATATAATTTTTACTTATAAATTACATATTTAGATCATTAATTACGAGATTTAATTATTCATAATAATCTCTCGATTCAACATAAACTTACCACTCGTACTCAACATTTATGTTTTTATAAAATTATATATACAAAATGATATTTTAAATTTTGTTTTTAACATTTACACAACACATATGAATATATTTTTATCTCAAATATAAATCATTTAAAACAGATGAATAAAGCTATTTTTCCAATGATAAATTTAATTTTATTATCTCTATACAAGATTAAATCTATAGATCTAACAATATATGATTAGTTTAATGATAGCATTTAGAATATAATAAAATAGATGACCCAACATCATAATCGCATAGATAAAAATTAATAACTTTTATTAATCCATGCACTATGTATTATTAAAAATCATAGAAAAAGATTTACTCCATAAAGTATTTAATTAAACTCAAAAAATACATATGTGATGTGAAAAATATCATTTGATTACAAAGAAAATTAAATCAAAATAAAAAAAATATATTTTTGTTTTTCTTTTGATCCAACTTTTTCGTCGTTCTTACTTGTCTTTCGTGTAGTCACTCTAGTGTTTAAAATTGTTCCCCTCACTTTTAAAAACCTTAATCAAGTTTATAAAAAATCCATCCAAATATTACAAGTGGGTCTGCCAGGATTTCCAAAAATATTAAAAAAATTAGTTTTTCTATCGCTAGCACTCTGCAGATTTCAGATTATGTTTTTTGGCCTAATTTAACCTCGAATTCATTCAGGATCATCTTCCAACTCTTATACTCTATTAAAACAATATTAATTAGCACTTTTATACCAAAATCATAATAATTTTTTTGCATTAGTAATAATATCTAATATACTATTAAACTAATAAAATTGAAGTATAAACAACTCGAAACATGACAAAAATCAACAAGAAATGCAAAAAATAATAACTCTTTTACAGAGTTATCAGTGTAGTCGAGCTTAATTTATCACGTACCCATCAATGTTTTTTTCTAAACATAAAAGAGAATGGCTTAATAATAAGTTATTTTATTATTTTAAAGCTTTAATTTATCACAATATTATTTTATTTGCAATATACCTCTACGTAAAATTTTACTAAATTATATTCTAGAAAAATATAAATAAAATTAGCTCAAATTCAATTTGATTATTTGTTGGCTCAATTCAAACAAGTCGAGTTTGAGTCAAGTAAAATTTGGCTAACTTAGATACTTTTAACTATATAAGCTAAAATGATATACGAGTTATTGGGCCCAATCGCTATTGTAAAATCTTGAAAATAACTATATTATTTTATTTAAAGTTTTATAAATATTGGAACAAATATTAAATACTATTTAATTAAATTATTATTTTTCAAATCTTGTTATGTTAATTTTATTTAAAAAATAAGAATAATAATGAAAAAACAATGAAAAGTTAAAAAAAAAACATAACATCAAAAGGAAAAATAGGTATATCTTCCCACTTAAAAAATCTTCCAATAATGTGAAAAAATAAGAAATCATACACCCACACGACGAACATGTACATTGAAAAAAAAAAGAAATCAAATTTATATTTTAAAAAAGAATATCAAGCAGATGAAAGGTAAATGCGTGGAGAGGAGAAGGAAGGGAGAAGAGAAGAAGAGGCGATGACGGTGAAAAATGTGAAAACTCACCCAAGGGTTTTAATGTATCTAATGCCTAACTTTATTAAAAATATCCCACGCCTATAACATCGAACCATCCTTATTTGCTTACAAGATGTAGTCTACCCAATCTCTACAAAAACTCCACTACCTAATAACAAAAATAACTAACCACTTTAATTAAACCCTAACCACCCATAACATCTACTTGGTTGATTTAAAAAGATTATTTATTATTATTATTATTTAATATTTTTATTCTAAAAAATACAAATAAAATTAGCTCAGATTCAAATTGATTATTTGTTGGCTCAATTCAAATAAGTCAAGTTTGAGTCAAGTAAAATTTGGCTGACTTAGACACTTTTAATTGGAAAGGCTATGTTGTGTACATTATTTAGTTTGATTTGAGTTTACCCCGGTTTAAATCTAGTTTGTATAAATTCAAGATAGAATCAACCTTATTAGAGACAAGTTGACCTAAGAGTAAGTCGAGGTTGACTAGTTTAATATGTATTTACCAAAATTATTTGTATAATTTATGCTAAAGTTTTGTTTTATTTAAAAAATCAAGATATTTTAAAATAGCCTAATTATACATATAAAATAATATATTCATATATATTTTAATTTAAAATTTATACTATATTAATGTTTTTTATATAATTTTAATTATATACTTAAGAGGAATTTTAATATATATAGTTCAAAATCTTATTTTTGTAACTAAAATATCGTTTTTGACACAGCCCAAACTTGTTTCATTTAACTTTGGGACTCTTTCTCAATCGATATTGTGGAAGTCGCATCCAAACTTAATTGAGTTTAATCAAAGAATTTAATCACCTATAATGAGGATTTAGTGACTTAACTTAGTTATTATTCAATAACCATGCCATGGGGTTTCTGGTTTGGGCGGCCGCAGAGCTGCCGGGGCCTTCTCTTCTAACCCCGACGTCCGCCTGCTGCCGCCGACCATTTATCTCCGCCGACCGGCTCCGTCGTCTCCTTAGGTACGTCCTCTTCCTCCTGCCTCCTTCTTCATCTCTTAGAATAACTATGTGCATTTCAATTCATGAAGCAAGTGTGCAAATCGATTGCATGTATCTAACTAGTGACTGCCCTTGTATCTCGTAGGTTGCGAATTTTAATGTTCTTTTGGAGATGCTCTTCGAGATTTGAGCTGCTAGATTGAGATTTGAGAAGAAGAGGGACATGTGTGAAGTTTCTAGATTGGTATTGGAAGATTGCTGGTGTTTCGGCCTTGATTGGGGCTTTCACGGAGTATTTCATGTTCCATACCGGTTTCTGTGTGAGAACCCTCCTGCCTCCTGCCTCTTCTTTTGCCTGTCTATGCTCATGATTTTTGGCTGTTTTTTTCATGGAACCAATACGGCCTGCATTTGTTGATCAGCTTATTTGTTTCTTTTACTTTTTCTTTTTTTTTTTGATATACGGTGACCTTTTTGTCACCTTCATAATGGATCATACCTATATAGGGCTTTAGAGTGTTGTTCTTTTTTGGATATTTGACAATATGTTTGCTTTGTATCCGTGGAAGGGTGTTATGTTTAATTCCTTTAGATTTTGTTAGGCCAAACTCACCCTGGATATGGTTGGATGCCACAAGCTGTAAAAACACTTTTAAAGTGGAATTATTTGATGAAGTATGTGAACAATGAACTAGAATGATGACTAGAATATGAACGAGAAATGTGATCTTTGAATCTGATCTATACTAATATCGCATACCTAGGAACGGAACACAGATACATGGGCATTGAATAATAGTTGGAGGTTATAGAAATTACTCATTCCTAAGCCCCACGCTATCAGGCTATGTAGTCACCCTTCCCTCAACATTTGCTATTCTATCAACATGCATGCTATTTATTTGTCTTTCTAGCTACTCTACGTGCAATTTGGATGTAATCATGTTAATATTTTCTTGTATGTGGACCTTTGGTTGCTTCTTTTTAATGTCCACCCTTTTTTTTTTATCTCCGTCATACTTGTTATGCATCTGGTATTAGTAAATTATGTTGGAACATATGATGAACTTGGTTAAAACCTAAGATGCACAGTGGTTATTATTTAGAAGATTAGTAGGTGATGCACGCAGTTGCATATGTAACCTAGTATTGTTTGCTGTCACCTATACTGCTACTTGAAACTGTAGGAGCCAAGTCCATGGCCTTGCAAGCAGGAGACGTGAAATGTCTGATTAAAGCAGAAATTTCGACTGGAACTAATCTGTTTATTGACATGAGCTGGCCTACATCTTTGCTGCATTGCCTTTTCCCCCAAATATTCATGTGATATCATGAAGAGAGGAAAATGAAATGGAAGAATTAGGTTAACAGTTTCTGTTTTTCGTACTCTTTCTCATATGGTTGCAGATGACAAAGTAACAGTTCTTGAATCTGAGAAAAGAGCTTGGAAGAGCAGTGCAGAAGCTCGAGCTATTCGGGATGCTCTTAATCCTTGGAGAAAGGTAGGTGAAGAATCACAGAAGAAATCTTAAACGTCAATCTGCATTTTGAGGATTGTTTATTTCTTGCATGATACATTTGTTTGCACAATTGCTCTCTGCTATTTGAATACATATTCAAATCCTTGCTCTCTGCTATTTGAATACATATTCAAATCCAATTGAAGTATAATTATGGGGTTTGCACCTCTTTTTCGTCTTGGCGTTGAAGCAAGTCCTTGTGTGCATAATTTGCATTCATTGCTTCACTATTTACGTAGTTATAGTTGTTTCTCATATATTCAGACAAATTATGTGCAACATGAGTTTGTTGTTACTGGATTGCTCACATGCGTGTTCTTAGAGTCTGCAATGATCGTGGGGACTGGGGCATACTTCCATCTGTTCACCGACGATTTTGGATCAGATGCTTTTCAATTTGGTCTAGGCTAATGGCTTGTGGGGGTTGAAATTTATATAGACCTCAAATTGTGCACGGATGCCTATTATAGAAGAAAAGCAAATGATAATAGATCATGTCCTAGGAGTGTACTATTTTTCAAGGCAATTCCTAATCCAATACTGGTGCCTTGTTTGAAAAATATGTTATATTTTTTTCTTTTTTAAAAGCTAGTACATATTTTTTGAGTGCGGAAAGTAGTGCTTTGTCCTGTTTATCGGGGTAGAATGATTTCTTTCTTTTATCATTTTTTTCTTCGAAACGAGAGTCTCTTGCGTTCCAAGTCTCCAACTAAATTAGGAAGTTTAAAATTTTTACGTGTATCGAAAGCACTCCCTCTTATCTTTGCCAACAGTTAAAGAGTCGTACTAAAGATTTGAGAATGCAATGGGAGAAATCAAAGTGGATCATTGAAACTAATACTGCTTATGCGTGTTCGATTTTCCAAAGAACGTTATAGGATTCAGAGCTGGACATGCCTTGATAGTTGATTATTTTACTACAATTAAAAGCAATAAAATGATGAAATTTATTTATTTTTAAAAGGGGTATTAAATGATAGCAAAGTAACCGACCAAAATATAATAAAATTTTAAATTTTAAATTATTATAATTTATCATCTTATTTATTTAATTAAAGCATATCTTTCAAATTTGAGTCTATGTCGAATATAATGAGTAATCACTATCTCATTATTTAAATAAGAGTTGTTTATAAAATTAGATTCTTATATAGAGTTTTCTGTTAGAAGAGAGAGAATATTTTTTTGATATTATTAGATAGTAGAAAAATTAGATGTAATTATCCAAAATAGAAAAAATATATATTGTCAAAAATACTCTCAATTAAAACAACTCAACTTAATATTATAAAAAATCATTTTTACACAAGAGCAGTGTCATAGGGTACACCATTGGCTAGATACCTTAGAGTGATCAAATCTGATCGCCCTTGGCCTTGAACAATTACACGCGACCACCCTGGATTATGTTAGCTAAATCTAGGACCCCCAGACTTAAGATGCTCTTGGACATCGCAAGGCCATAGGTGGCAAGACATGTGGCCGGCCCTACGGCGGTGAACAATAAGAGGTGAGAATTTATTCCTTCACTATTCCGATTCACCCCTCCCTTGCGATCCTTAACCCCACATTGACATTTCAACCTCCCAAGACCGGGGTTTCGGCAAACCACGGATGGTATTATGCGGGGAAGTCTGGCGAGGGAGGTTCATTAGGAACTGTTTATGTTTTTTTAAAAAAAAAAAATTTTGTGTGTATAAATAGCGCTTGTCTATAGTTCAACAACAGGTAACGTTCCTGCTCCGGTGCAGCATTGTTGATTGTGATTATTTTGACGATTTTAGCTTTAGTGGATTCGCGTCTAATAATTGTTTAATAGCCTTGCATCACCAAGTCAACGTGAAAGTTGGCATAGGTGGTTGATTTGTTTTTCTTACAAACAAAGAAGCAACTCATTTGAAGACCGTTTTTCACTTTGGATCGGGTGGATATCATAGTAGTATATGTTACTGTATAAAAGTGTAAAAAAGTTTAATGCTCAACTAGTCACAAATAAGGGCATAAACAAACTAAACCGAACCGAACTGGGTTATTTTTAAATTCGAAATGATTTTTCACAAGACTGTTCTAACTTGTTCATGAGCTTTTGATTTATTATGGTTTGAGTAGTTCGTCCAAAATTTATGGCGTTTGGCTCAATTTGTGTTCGGTTTGCTTTATTTTCAAGTTGCACAGCTCATTCGTAAGCCCAATTACAAAATCAAAGGTATCTAACTTAAAAAATAAAGCAGTATAGATTAAACTCACAACCTCTAAGTGATCAATATGAAAGCCTCTCATTTAAACTATCATACTACGTTATTATTATATTGTATATAAATAAATATGACTAGTTACAATTAAATTTATTAGTGTGTGTGTTATATATATATATATATATATA
>JAVDBV010001050.1:0-15929 GCA_032619315.1 Piper longum
AAAAAAAATGCAAAGGAGTAGTACTCACAAATGGTTGCATTAGCACCAAACGCTTTTCCTGAAAGAAAGTGTACTAATAATGGACTAATAAGAAATAGACGAAGAAGGGATGGAGCAAGGCAGCTTTCAAGCAAAGGAAAGGTGGCACCTAGGTGAAAGGGAGGGAAAGGGGCAGAACGAGAGAGAACCACACGTTGGGCTTATGGCGCCGGCGCTGGCCAACCATGTCCGTCACTCATTTACTTCACTTTGGCTCTCCCGACCATGCCTCCACGGCCACACAATCTAGCTACTCAACAGTTGCCATGTATTTGTATACGTTGATTTATTTAAAAAATAGTGAGATAAACTTATTATCATTAAATATTTTTTTGAAGAAAAAAAATATATATATTTAGTACATCTCAGCAAATTAAATAAATATAATTAATAACATGAAAGTCTAAATTATTCATCTAGACTATAACCAATTGTATTTTTTCCACATTCATAATAATGATAACAAATGTATATTTCACTATAAGTAATTATGCTGTAATTCGGTTAGTTAAAAAGATGTTATAATCAACGAGTAATATTCGTTAAAAATGTTATTATTAACCAAATATTTGCTGTTTTTTAAAGTAATTTATTAGTATAAAAGCTACAATTAATTGCAAGGATCATTTGTTAAAATAATTTTGTTCTGTCATGTCTATAGCTTTTCTACACTAGATGGGTCTCTACCTTCGTTTTGCTGTACTTAATATCTCTTGGGCTGGTTTTTTTTTAAAAAAAAATCTCATGACTCGTGGGTTATAAATGTTATTAAAAAAATAGTTTAAAAAATTGACATTGATTTTGGAGTAGATCTGACAAGATTTATACTAATAGTCAGGGTTGGTCTGGTTTTTTTTTTTTGACTTAGACCATAATTAACCCATACCTCGTTTAACAAACTTAGAATCTGAATAGGTAATAAATATATTATATATATTTATAAAAAATATTTTAAAAAATTATTTAGAATAAAATGTAATATATTTTAAAAGATATTTTATAAATACATATATATTATAAAGAAAATAAAAAATAAAACAAAAATCAAATATATTTGGTTCGGGGTAGAATCTTTAATCCAGACTCACTATCAAATGGATTATAATAAATTCAAGACCCGAAATTCTAAACTAGAATATGATATAATTAGACAAATCTAGTATTTTTAGGTCGGGTACCCGATTTGCCGGTTGACAACAAACACTAAGCACGAGCTTTATCCTAGCAAATGCTTAAAACAGTACCTTTTAGGCGGTATCCTTTTTTTAAAGATATATTTTTTTATGGAGAGATTTTATTTTAGATGAATCTTAACATTACCTTATTTCTATCTCTAAATCCGCATGAAACACCTAAGCTTGTATTGGTTTATTTTTTTCAAAATAAGTTTTTCTTGGTTGCCATCCGTTTCCCGGCAGATTTTTCAAACACCTAAGCTCTTTATTGGCTGACAACTACTTCAATCAAATTTACTCTCGTTAAACAGGTGCCAGTGCTATTCTGAAGGGGCGGGGGAATGAAAGTAGGCTTATCCAAACTGTGATCACCCCCAAGGGCATCAATGAAGTGGGCCTTCGTGAACAAAGTGAAGGAGGATGAAGTTCAAATGGTTTATATTGGTCAGTAGCCATTCATTCATTCATTCATATCAAATAAGAAGTGACTTCAAACATCGGCGGGGGCAAAGGTCTACAGAGATCACTTCACTTGCTAAATGAAGCGAATACTTGTATAATTAAACTATAGGAATATATACACTTGGCGACTTAAAAATAACAAACCCCCCAAGTGGATGGGCGATGATAAATCTCACGTCAATATTTTGCTTATCTAACTGCATCTTCCTATGTTCCCGTCTAGGCCTAGTTTCCATGATATTACGAGCCGAAAATAGCTAATACTCTAATTAACATTAGCGAGTACCACAAAGAGCATAGAATTATATGGCAATGGCAGCATTAGTCTTTAAGTAATGCCTATAGTTAGCAACTACACCAGTTGTATTTTTTAATTTTGGTAGCTACTATCATTAATTTTTTTACACAAGTCAACTCCACAGAATAAACAAAGATGTTAGCTTGATCATCCCATGAATGAGCTTATTTTGTGAAAGAGGGGATATGAGGTTTCAGATCATGCTCCTCTGTTACAGCTTTGGTGAGGGATTACTAAATACAGAGCTACGGTACTAATATTTTGCAGAAATTGAGGAATCCAGATCGAGGCTTGGCACAACTAGAAGAACCAACTTTGGTCTACGTTGTTTCAACCAACTAGATCAGTGTGCAAGGATCGATTTGAGTTCTAGAAATGGCGGGTCTCTCACCTTTCTACTCCCCCACATCACAACAGGTTGTTCCCACTCCGTCACCCTTGGCGCCCTCTATTGCTTCCAGCGTCGGTTTCGGCTCCCAACCAGCCTCCCTCAACAGCTTCAATCTTATCCTTCGCTCCTTCGTCTTCATCTTCTCTGCCGTCGCAGCTCTTTCCTTAGCAGCGCCGATGCCTGACAAAGGTGGGGAATGGAAGCATCGCAGCTTCCAACAGGTGCCGGAGTTCAAGTAAGATCTCTGTTCTTGTTGTAACAAGCATACGATGACTTGACAAGCTATGCTAGCCTAAAGTCAAGTATATAATGTACGGCATATAGTTTACATGGGAAACTATGATAATCACAACTCCCATGGTCATTAAATAAGCTTTTTTATATTGGTGTTCAATTGGGTGCAGTTATGCATTTTGGGTCTCCATGCTTCTCTCCATTTACTCGGCTTCTCAACTTTTCAAAAGCATATGTGACATAGCATTTCAAGGGCGTGTCATCTCCGACAAGGCTTATGACTATATCACCTTCTACTCGGACCAGGTTGGAGCAATTTACTCCCTATTTGCATGCATATCGTACAATTATAATATTGTTGTAGCACATTGCAGTTAGCTGGTTACCTGCTGATCTCTTCCTCCTCGGTGGCAGCGTCTGCTACAGACCATATGGTGTGGGGTAGGATGAAGAAGGCAGCCATAGCCTCTGTGTGTATGTCTTTCGCTGCGTTTGTTGCCATGGCAGTTTGTATGCTTATTTCCGGTTTCAAGCTCTGCAAGAGAATTTCGTGGTGATTGTTTCATATCTTACATTAACCAATCAATTGAAAAAGCAAAACGACTTGTTGTCTCGAAGATTCTTGATCTTCAAGCTGAAACAGACACTGACCAAAGCTGGTGATCTGGATATTTTGATCACCCTATTCTACTTCTCAATTGTATTTGTATAATTTGAGCTGTCGGGGATTCATTCTTATGCTGTAAGGGTATTGCAATCACGGAAATACAACAGTTCCAATCAACAAGAGAGTGATAGATTGTGAAATTCAGTGAATGTTAAACTGTAAATATAAATTTGCAACAAGTGATGGACAGTTTCTTACTCCCAGATTTTTATATTTCCAAGTTCTCATATAATTCAAACAGAGGGAAAAAAGGTGTAAGTATAGGAAACAGTTGGTTGAGAAGACAAGAAATAGGGCTAGCTCTTGCTGTGCAAAGATCAGAACAGAGTAGAGGGGAAGCAACTTCACATGGTGTGCATAGGCAGAGCAGTTTCATGGCGTCTCTGCTCCTCCCCTATCTCCTCCTCATTCCCAAACAATCCCCAGCACAAACTACCACCTCCTAACCACAAGCCCGGTCATCACCATAGTGACCGCACAAGAGCAAAACCGAAGCAGCCCTCGATTTTAGAGATAGAAAGAGCCATTGTTGCCGGCATCTTCAAGGATACTACCATATTTCTGATTTCAACTGTATCTCCTTGCTAGCTTTATGCTTGTGTTGTTATCCTCTTTGTTGAATGTTACAGCATAGGAGGAACATTTTTCGATTTAATTGCGGAGAGTCCGGTTGGGAAGCCGGAGGGGGAAGCAGAGAAGAAGCTCCGGGAAGCAGGGAAATGGCTTATTGAGCTCACCAAGGAATCTTCCTGTTCAGGTTTTGCTTCCTCTTTCCAAGCTCTTGTTCACTTTCTAACTGTATGTATTTGAAGTTGTCGGAATTCACTTGTTTTTTTTTTTTGGTTTGCAGGACAGAGAATACTCTTGGCAGTGTGCTTGTATTTCTTGCCTGTATGGATATTCCTCTTCCTAATTGCATCTCGAATTGCATCTCGAATTATCAAGTTGCCATTCAATACACCTCCATTGGATGATTAAAACATGTAATTGTGTTCTTCATGGGTTAATCTCAAATTAATCGTAAATAATGTTGGTAAGTTATATATAAGCTATGAGAAAATTATATTTTTTAAGCTAATTTTTTGTTTAAAATGAACATATAAAACATGTTTCAATTCTCTTTTTAAAATTTGTAGAGCTTAATAGTAATATCAGAGTCTAATTAATTTTATGTCCCTTGCTTTACTTCTTAGTATATCAGTTAGCATAAACTTTAGTATCACATATTAACCCATATGTGTGAGGGAGAGATAATTTAGAAGTGTTAGTTAGCCTGAATTATAGTTTTCTAAAATTTCACTATAACACGTGGATCTTACATATGTAAAAAAAAAACGATTCGAGTAGTATGATGTGTGTATGTGGGGTGAGGGGGGGAAGAATTATTGGGTTAATCTTATATTAGCCGTGAACGATATTAATAATTTGTATATAAACTAATAAAAATATTTTATTCTTTAAATTACTTTGCATATATGATATAGAAAACAAGAATAAACATCTTCGGTAGTACTTTTGTCTTTCCAATCTCACAAAACCTTGTGTAATGTCACATTATGGAGTTATGTAGCTACTACGATTTGATTTATTTGAGCTCTTTCTACAAACTAAATATCGGAGAACTAATTTGTACGTCACTAAAAACACATAATTGAGCACACGTACTTCTTTGCTAGTAGATATAAATGACAGTACTTGTGTCTTTCAATTGTACAATTTTTGTTTTCCCCAGATTAAATTCATACATTATCCTGTTCGTTGGATTAATCGATTATAGCTGCAGAGCTAATTGTTGCCGCGTAATTAGCTATCGTCAATAAAAATTAGAGAGAGGTTTCTTCCGCCAATGTCTTCACTTTCTGTGTGAGATTTAAGGTCCAAGTTTCACACGTGGTAGCACCGTTTGGTTCTCTTTTTGGTTCATCTTAACAAGATGCCACGATCCACTCTTATACACCAAGATGAAATCCGAGCTGTAAATTTTTACTTTTTGTTGAGCATTTTTTTTATCTGAAACAAACATTTCGTTCGATTGAACAAGCCAAGAGCAGCAACAGAACAATAAAGGTTTATTAAACAAAAGAAAACAATGCTTAAGTATGGTTGTTCATCTCATAATTGAGGCAAATGCCTATAACTGATAACGATGGCGGTGGTTGTAAGGTTATGATTTTAGATTACATGACATCAGGGGCAACAGAGTTGTTACGAAGCCAATAAGTAATAACTATACTTAGTGTTCAAGAGAATTGTTTTGCTTAGATCCACGATGAATTTTCTGTAGTTAGCATTATCATTTTCTCTCCGTTTTATCACATTATATCCGGCTGCTGTTTTTGGGGCTCTAGCATTGGTGGGGCAACTTATTTGTCAATTATAGCATAACTACCCTCTTTTCATCATTTAGAAGTAGACTAAAAACAATAATGTTAGTTTGTTTTAAAAGTTGGATGAATCCCAAATTTCAACGCCAGATGACATCCACCAAATAGCCACCAAAACTAGCAGTTCATTACATGGCAGCGGCTTTTTCACTGCTAATTCCTGCCAATAACCTTTTCTCCACGACATGTCGAAGAGATGGATAAGTGATAACCAAAAAGCGATTTCCAAACATAGATTTACGGATCTATAAATCTAATAAAACATAAAGCAAACCTCCAAGCTGCAAGCTGGCGAATACGCCGAGTAGGAATCAAAGCTCCGGCGGACTCAAGCTTTGGCCCCAATCCCCTGACTAATGGAAGACGTAGACAGGCATGGATCAAAGCTCCGGCGGACTCAAGCTTGAAGACGACCTACGTCCGCAAAAAAAAGCACAGCACGAGCTCCTTAACGATCATATTAAGCGCATGAAACGCTTTATCCTTGTCCAATTTAGTCACGAACCAAAGCCCAGCATGTGACATGAAAAGAACACAGATAGACTAAGCTAAGAACGCACAAATTTGCGGAAATCAACACATGGTTTGCCTGGGGAGGAAGGGTGTTTAGTAACATTCACATTATGGCATGAACAACAGTCAGATTATTGTATTATTCGACGCGCCTAAGAATGGATTAGTAGTAAAAGCTTGGGAACACCACTTTTCTTTCTACTTTAATTTTTGGGGGTGTCAGCGTAGAGAGAATATAAGCAAGGAAGGCTTTGGTTGGGGGTTAGGGAGAGAAGCTCCATGACTGCAAGACTGCAACCTGGCGTGCTTCTCTCTCCCGGGATGCTCATCCCCAGATCGGCGCACCTCCGAGCGTAGCCTCCTCCCCCACATTATACCATACCCATCAATCATCCATCTTCGGTTTCTTCTCCAGAAGCTCTGCTGCTATGAGGTGATGGAGGGGTGGTGTGGAGGTTCGACACCATACCAACCTATGATGCTTGTCGTCGCCTGCATTTTCCTTGTTTGGCTACAAGGAGCTCTCTCAAGCTCGGCCGCAGCGCCGCTCAACTTGTCCCTGCCCCACCAGCATCCCGACCCGGAATCCGTCGTCCGGGATGTCCAATGGTGAGTTGGCTGCCTTATTGCGATTCTGCGCGTCGAAACAACCGAGAAAGGTTACGTCTTTGTGATCTGTTTTCATCACTCTGTTTTTGTCGGTAGGAGGTTGAACCAGTCGATGACGATGGTGCACCGGAGGAAGATGATGATGTCGTCGTCGTGCATGACGGGCAACCCCATCGACGACTGCTGGAGGTGCGACGCGAACTGGGAGGCGAACCGGCAGCGCCTCGCCGATTGCGGCATCGGCTTCGGCCGCAACGCCCTGGGCGGCAAGGGCGGGCAGATCTACATCGTCACCGACTCGTCGGACAAGGATGCGGTGAACCCTACGCCGGGGACGCTCCGGTTCGGCGTCATCCAAGAGGAGCCGCTCTGGATCATCTTCGCGGCGGACATGCTGATCCACCTCCGGGAGGAGCTGCTGGTGAACAGCTTCAAGACCATCGACGGCCGCGGGCGCAACGTCCACATCGCCGGCGGCGCCTGCATCACCCTCCAGTACGTCTCCAACGTCATCATCCACAACCTGCACATCCACCACTGCGTACCGGCGGGGAAGGCCAACGTCCGGTCGAGCCCGAGCAAGTGGGGGTACCGGACGCGGTCGGACGGCGACGGCATCTCCCTGTACGGAGCTTCCAACGTCTGGGTGGACCACTGCTCCCTCTCCTACTGCGCCGACGGGCTGGTGGACGCCATCATGGGGTCGACGGCGGTGACCATCTCCAACAGCTACTTCTCCCACCACGACGAGGTGATGCTGCTGGGGCACAGCGACGACTACGCCCCCGACTCCGGCATGCAGGTGACCATCGCCTTCAACCACTTCGGGGAGGGTCTGGTGCAGCGCATGCCCCGGTGCCGCCGCGGGTACATCCACGTCGTCAACAACGACTTCACCCAGTGGGAAATGTACGCCATCGGCGGCAGCGCCAACCCCACCATTAACAGCCAGGGCAACCGCTACACCGCTCCCTCCGACCCCAACGCCAGAGAGGTACACCTTTAAAAATTCTTCTTTCTTTAATTAAGAAGAATAATTGGAGAGGGAGGAGATACGAACCAAGCAATCGACTTGCAAACTAACTAAAAGATTGATTAACTAAATTGAGTGGTGATTGGATTGAATTTAGTATCTTTAACTGTAATACAATGATGATGCTGTTGCCATGCCGGGGGCAGGTGACGAAGAGGGTGGAGACGGAGGAGAGTGAGTGGACGAGCTGGGACTGGAGGACGGAGGGGGACATCATGGTGAACGGGGCGTTCTTCGTGCCGTCAGGGGAGGGGATGGCGGCCAAGTTTGCGAGGGCCGCGAGCTTGGAGCCCAAGTCGGCGGCCATGGTGGAGCAGCTCACCATGAACGCCGGCGTCCTTGGAGGGTCCAGGTATGTATGGCAGCAGCAGCAGCACCACCATCTGTTTTCACACTTTAGTAAGCTGACGTTCCTAGTTCCTAATTTGAACGTCGTTTGGAGCATGATAAATTTATATATCTATACCTATTCGGGACCGATAGGAGCAGAATTTGAGCCACTTTTGGTGTGCTGGGTGGAGGGGGCATATGAGCTGACTGTACAGCTGCATAAAATGTCATACAGGTGTCCCCAGCTGTTCTGGACTCTTCCATTCCTTTCTCTTGTTCCCTTTTCTCTTCGGACCCTGTCACAGTCATCGTGGCTTATTCTTCTTGATCGTCTTCTGTATGCGTCGCCTTTCATGCATCGTACCAACTGTAGATTACATGTAGTTTACTCTTTTCATTTTACCAACTGTACTCCACTCACGGGGCTCTAGGTAGATTAAAGAAATGTAGAGTACCTCGTATGGTCGGCCACACTTGAATCTCTTGAAGAAGAAGTGCCTGGTCATGCTCTAAATCGTCGAGCATGGTTCTGGGGCATTGGGACCTATGCAGACTTTTAATCGCCGACTCGTGACTCGATATAAATGTAGGGGGTGACTAGTCTCTTGAAAGTAAATGCCAAGTCCAGTAGACTATAAGGTTGTGTAGCTCTCTTTTGTATTTTGTATATTCTATTTA
Organism: Piper longum; assembly: GCA_032619315.1. Taxonomy (NCBI): domain Eukaryota; kingdom Viridiplantae; phylum Streptophyta; class Magnoliopsida; order Piperales; family Piperaceae; genus Piper; species Piper longum. The sequence continues at coordinate 8,814 of JAVDBV010001050.1, forward strand.
GATGGGATTTTCCTGTTTGCTCACACCACTTTTTCGTTCAGTCTTTAAATCGTTTGATGGTATGGTACCTGGACCTTTTGGAGGGCCCCCTTCGGCCGTTACCTTCCACTAATCACACTCATCACCATGGCCGTGTCAAGAATACCTCTCCTTTTAAATTTTAATTTACTTCTTCCATTCATCCCACATCCATGGAGCTCTCCTCTATTGCATTATTATCACTTGTTTTACTCATGTTCCTTGCAAATCATTGTTTATTTGCTTGCAAGACTAGTAGTGGAGTGGTCATTGCCCCAGCCCCTTGTAGTAAACAGTCCTACTTGTTGAGGACCAGGTGATTGATGACTGATTGCTAACCGAGATATATTAATTGATGGCCTGGCAGGGACAACAGCATGAGCATCGGCTATCCAGGATTCAACACAGGCGGGACGAGCACCGGGGCAGTTGGAGAGGCCGCCAGCGGTGGCGGTGACTTTGGTATGGTATTCGGCAACAATGCCCCACCTCCACAGCCCGCCCTGTCCTACTACCCTGTCATAATTCTCGTCATCAATATTTTCACTCTTCAATTTGTTGTACACGGCGGTTCAGTATAGGATAAACAATTTTATACTTGGGTCATTAATTCGTATTTTCCACAGGAGAAAAAAAAGATTAAAAGTGAATTGCAATTGAAAAGGAATTAACCTGCTTCGTCATTTTTACCTAGCCAGATTAGATTGGTTGGCATGAGCGTTACTAGTTGGAACCGAACTTGCCCATATCGTTGAACATTGGGAATGAATGAATGCACATCTGGTTGAGCTCGTGGGTGGTGAATCTAGCCATCTGTTGTGCGGTACAGAAAATAACTGGCCAGACCAGAGTGGTGTGTTGATGAGAATTAGAATCTATTTTATTATATTATGTCTGGGTGGAATTATATATGAAGTAATTACATCTTTTGTTTGTCTTTACGAGAATCTACCGTCTAGCCGGGTGGAATTCAAGTGGCCATATCCACCTAATCCAATCGTTTCGCCTTCTTATTTTGCCACCACAAACTTCAACTATTTCAGATGATTTCAACGAAACCAATATAATACCAATGATGTTTGTCAACTCCAAGATCCTTGGAAAGCCTGCGATCAAATAAACGGGAACCCAAACTTGGGTGTCCATATGCATGCGTAGGTATTCATCCTTCCACAAACTTTCTTTGCTAAAATAATACTCGATCTGCTTCTTCAAACAAAAACGCAACTGGTAACGATTTAAATAAGGATTACGAGGTGTAGGCATGGGGAGGGAGGCGTGGAAGATGAACATGCTGATCTACAATCCATGGTGGCATTTTATGAGGAGGGCAGTGACCTGAAGGATATGTGGAAGGCACGGTGGGACAATGGAAAGAAGAATTCATGAGCGGGGCTCTCGATGGTGGCCTATATATTATTGTATGATGAGCGACAATGAGAACAAACCTTCCACTGACAACGAGGAACATGATAAACTCACCAAGTTCAACGGAAACAAACAATCCCTCCACTTATATAGAGGAATCTGGGACGTGGGAAGCATCGTCCTATTTACTCTAGAATTAGAAACAGGGAAAGCCAAAAGAAACAGCTCAAAAGGCGCACGGCCCATCACTTTTGTCAACCGCATTCACGCCTACTTTTAATTATTGAATTCCTTTACACCCAAGCCCGCCATTTGAAACTGTCACCAATAGTGTATTACATAGAAGATATATATATATATATATATATATAAACCTTCCAAAGAGTTTTTTTTTATATTTTTAAAAGTAAATTTATTTGCAAACAAATTTTTTATTCGAATAACACTTTTAAATATTTAAATAGAATTTATAATTAGCAGAAATCCAAAATTAAAGAAGTACTTATTAGTCCATAAAATAAAATAAAAACAAGTAGAAATATTAAATTAAGAAGATATCAATAAATGAAAAATTAACTAGAGTCAAATTATAAACATTTACATAGCATCTATTAATTTATTAGGACTTCTTATTTAGGTGGCCATATACTTCAATTTTTTAAAATGAATAACAATAAATATAAACTTTATATTATATAAGTATTTATAAATTCAAATAATTATTATGGAACTAAAATCAATTACAATGAAAGGAAGACTAAAACGTAACGAAAACGTTCAAAAACTCCCAAATTTTATTGTAAGGGGGGTGATTCATCTCGCATGCTCTACAACCAATTTTAGTATTTTCACAAATGCAAAAATAGTCATACACTCGTCATCATACTCATAGAAAGTAAAAAGTGAAATCTTACATAAGCGCAAGAGAGCACCAGTTCATTAAAACATTGACATATGCCATGATAATAAAAATTTGAAAAAAAGGAAAAAGAAAAAGAATGGACCACGATTGGTATCCTGACTTTTAGTAATTAATTTACCATGGCCGGATTTCCAACTCCATAATCACAAGCTAAAGCTTCAAGATTGAAATATTCCTCAACTTGTAACAACAGGCAAACAAGAGCAGTTAGTGAGCTCAGATTGTTTACTTGCCATTACTCCTTTAGCGCATCAAGAGCTTGAAAGCCTCATTATCCATCTCCAGCGCATACTCATATCCGAGGTTATTTGCACGCTCTTCAAACTCCAACATTTCATAATTAGGAACTTGAATACCGACCAACACGTTTGCACCAGTATCACCCTGTCAAATATTACCAAACCATGAATCTCACTCAGTTTTGCAGATGATCAATTCCTAATACTCCGGCTAAAATGTGATGCTACTTAGGAACTGATAAAAAAATGTGTGAAGTTTAACCTGCGCTCTATAATGGAACAAACTAATATTCCATCGAGGGCTAAAGACATTCAGAAATTTCATAAGAGCACCCGGCTTCTCTGGAAATATAAATCTACAGAGGCATTCATTTTCAACATTTGAACGCCCTCCCATCTGCCAAAATCAGATACATATATAAGCTAACATGTATATGAAATATTACTGAGCAAGATGTTACGTGACTGCCCAAAGCAATATCCTAAATGTCAATCAATTCACAAGAGTTAAAACACAAGGTCGCCCGAAGGGACAAAAAATCAACATTATAAAGAAAATAACTTATACGATCAGGTCCAACCAAAGAAAACCATTCATGAGAAAACATAGGTTAGCAAACACCTAACAGGGCAGTGATTTTCCAACCTATTTAATCCACACACAACTAAAATAAACTTTCCTCAAATAATGAAGCTACATAGAATGACTATAATGAAATCAAAATATCATGTCAATTTACCCAAATATTCACTCAAGAATATACGTCAAATAGTCAACAACAATTTAATTTGATAAACCTAAATAATTTATGAAAATTAAGAACTGAAAACTCATCAAGTATTATGGGTAGATTGAACAATGAATAAAATTATTTTTCCTTCTTTTCCACAAGATGTACTGTTTTGAATGACTAAACTTCTGGAAATGACTCATCTTTATAAATTATTGTAACTTACATTTTATGCCCACAAAAGGCAGATACTCACGCAAAGGACTTTTGCTTATAAATTGCGAGGAATACAAATGGACTGGGCACTCCTCCGTTTACATGCATAAAATTCACCATGAGATCCTCATATGGCTGATTCTTACTAATGACACTAATTCATTGTGTATTTACTCATGCAAGATGCTTCCCCAATAATTACTTGTTCATTCATGCTTAAAGGGTGTCAATAGAGCATTTTTGAATCATCACTTGTGTAACAGCAGAAAAGAACAATAGCCTAATAAAAAGTAGTTACCAATTTAATCATGACCATGGTAATTCGGTCAAAACATTTTGAACACTGAATCAATCTCAGTTACTCTTAAGGATAAAAATAAACTTTTCAAGCAAGATTCTTACAAGATGCCGAAGGTGATCTTTTGCCAAGTCATTATTAGTAAGGTTAATAGTTTGCAGTCCGGAGGAATCCATGCGCTTCATCATTTCCTCAAGCTCCATAATTGTGTGCACACCAATACTGCAAAAGCAAATAAATAGTATTTCAATGATAAAAAAATCTACAAAAATGAAGGATATATTTTTTCTAATTATGTGCCCTTCCATTCGGCCAGGAGAAAGCCAAAAAATATGAAGGCAAAAGACCTGTACAAAACTAGGGCTTCCTTTCTGCTTGGATCAAATCGGTACTTAAACTCAGTGATATTGATCTTCCCCACCTACAAACACCGATGAAAGAGCTGATGATTGAAGTAACTTATAATAAGAGCTAATTTAACAGATGAGAAGTTTCATGCAAAGGATTTTTTTCCTAATAAATTACAAGCAATACAGATGGACAGGGCACTCCATCATTAACATGCATAAAATCCACCCAAAGACCCTCCTATGGCCTATTCTTACTCATGGAAACTTATTAATTGAGTACAAACATTTGTGTAAGATTGCCCACCCCAATTAAATCCTCGTTCTTCCATGCAAATGACTAGATAACACAAACAATGCCTTTTACCCATAAGCATAACAACTTGTTTCCAATTTAGACCGGTATTTATATGCCTAGGTCTTTAGAACTCAAGTGAATAAATTATTGACTTATTCAGACTAAACCACTTAACAAGGTGAAAGGGCAAATTACCTGCTCTGAAAATTGTTTAAATCTTCCAGGCTCCTCCGGCATAAAAGTGGCAAGAACAGCCTCCCTTTGTCTACCAACATCAGCCAGCTCTGTGACTAGCCTTAACCTGTCAAAGTTCATGTTTGCTCCGCTTGCAATTGCCACTACAGCTTCACCATCAAGACCATAATATTTACAGTAAGCCTCTGCCCCAGCAAGTGAAAGAGCACCAGCTGGTTCCAGAATGCTCCTTGTTTCCTCAAACATGTCCTACATGACCATGATGTAGTAAGAAATGGTAAAATCCACCACACTGCATGTTTGACATGCACATCACCAGAAAAAAAAGTCACCTTTATTGAGGCACAAATAGCATCTCGGCTGACAAGAACTACACCATCAAGTAATTCTCTACAAAGGCGAAAAGTTTCTTCTCCAACTGTTTTCACTGCTACACCATCAGCAAAACCTCCCACCTGCTCCAGAACAACCCTTTCTCCATGATGCAAAGACAAAGCCATAGCATTTGCATCAGACGGCTCCACGCCAATAATTTTTATCTGCCAGAATATATATACTAAGTTCTTACATGATCCATACGAGGATCAGAACAAGACACCAACACGGGGAGTGCTTTCCACTAATATTGACCAGGGAAAAAATGAAATAAAGCACATCCTCTGAAATGGAACACAAGTCAAAAAAAACAAAAATGAAAAGGTAATGCACCTCTGGTCTGACGCGCTTCACATAAGCAGCGATACCTGCTATTAGACCCCCTCCACCCACTGGTACAAAAATTGCATGCAAAGGACCAGGTGCTTGCCTTACAATTTCCATTCCAATAGTTCCTTGACCTACAATGACATCCGGATGATCAAAAGGTGGAATGAATGTCAGACCCTCCTTCTCTGCACGATTCTTTGCATATGCTTGTGCTTCGTCATATGAATCACCCACAAGTTCAACCTTTGCACCTAACCCTTGCACAGATGTCCACTGAAAATAAAAAGCATACATCAAATGAATAAAAACAAGTGAAGTTGAATATTTATCACCAACGGAAGATCATTCAACCTTAATTTCTGGTGTTGTGACTGGCATCGCAATAATGGCATTACACTTTAGTTTTCTAGCTGCCAACGCCACCCCTTGAGCATGGTTGCCAGCCGATGAGCAGATAACACCTCTATCAAGCTGCTCCCTCGAAAGCTTGGCCATCATGTTATAAGCTCCCCGCAACTTAAACGAGAAAACCTACATAATATGTCCGAAAAAAAAACCCACCTTAACTAAAATTACCCCAAAATAAGCACGTCAAAATCTAAATGCAGGAACGCAAGTTATAAAAATCGAAATCGATCCCCACATATTGCTAATGCCACATCTTTAATGTAACTCTATATTGCCAAAGTCATTATACTGCACATTAAAACTGCAAACCATAAACTTGATGCTCATATAAAGTCGACATCCATTAGGCATAAATGATAAAACCATAAAGGCCTATCAATGTCAACATCTTTGAGGTAATTCATCGCATACTTCATTATAGTAACTCCAATTCCTAAATAAAAAATAAAAAAAGAAAGCCACGCGTCTGCATTTACACCCAATGAATATGAGCAAGAACATAAAGTTAATGAAACCAAATTTGGAGTTTACATGTGAACAAAACAACAACCACAATACGTCCTTGCATGGCCTTAGAACTAGGTGTACATATTGTAAATGAACCCGGGAAATAAAACAGGCCACCTCTGCTAAAAAATTAGAGCTTCAAAACTTATCCCAACAAGCTCAATCCTTGCGCCCCAAAAACAGGCAATCCCAACTAGAAGCTTCCAAATCAAATACAAAAGAAAGGAAAGAATCGTACAGGCTGGAGATCCTCGCGCTTGAGGTAGAAGTCGACGCCGAGTCGGGACGAGAGCTTCCTGGCGCGGTGCAGGGGCGACTCGACGGCGACGTCGTAGACCTTAGAGGAGAGGATGCCGGTGAGGTACAACATGGCATTGTGCACCCCGTCGCCGCCTTCTCCCCATCGGTCAGGGACTGCGCCGAGGCGGCCGCTCTCGTACTGGAGCGAGTCGTGCGACACCTTCTTCTGGTCACCCCCGGCCGGGACGACGTTGGGAAGAGGACGGAGGTCGGAGACATGGCCGGCGCCGATAGAGGAGGAGGAGGAGGAGGAGGAGGTGTTGGAGATGGTGGCTGCGACGGCAAGGTGGCGCCGCCGACGGCGACCCACGTCGGCGGCGGCGGAGAGCGTGTGGGGGACGTGAGTGGCGGCGAGACACTCCATTGATGTTTTTTTGGTCGGTGTTTGGAGGGAGAAGGGTGCCCAAAACGATGGACAGACCAAAACCCTCGGCTTCAGACGGCGGGTCTGGTTCGTGGGGCCCACTCGATACACTTGCAACTGCGGGGCCCGCACACCTGGTTCGCTTTTTTTGACTCGTCAATTGGTTGGTCGGTCACGCCTAACGAAAGCCCTGGCCATGA
>JAVDBV010001051.1:0-17193 GCA_032619315.1 Piper longum
TATATATATATATATATATATATATATATATATATATATATATACACACACATACATATCTACATGCCTTAGTTATCGGTCAATTGAATGAAAGATTATGATTTTAATTTGTTACAAACCTCAACTCACCATGACACAACACAAAACAAAGAAAGTTCAGCATGACAATCGTTTAAGTGTATAACAAGAATTACAAAATCTTCAAAATTAGTTTCAGGTCACAATGAATAAATATTATAAAAATTAATTTGTTAATAAATATAATTTATATAGATTTTTTTATTTCATTAACAATTTGTGTTGTAAATTAACCCGAGTGGTCGGTCATACCAAACTTTGGCATCTTGTTAAGAGAGAATAATCCAATTAGTCAATAAAAGAAGAAGGGATTATATATATGTTGGTCAGTTCGGGATCAAATTACAAATGTTTCCTAAATCCGAGAAACACCCCCTCACGTTTTCGTATTTGCGATCATGTCCCTAGACGGCGGCGACCAATCGGCGCCCGCCACGCATAGGGACTGGGTCTTCCCTTCCCCCTCCTACCTCCACTCGCCGCCGGCAACTGCCGCCGCCGCCGCCGGCACCGCCTCTAGAAATCGGGTGACTGTCCGACGGAGCCTCTCTGCTTTCGGCGCATCTTCGTCTTCTTCGCTGCGGAGGCAGCGGACGAAGCCGTTCGGTACAAACCCGGAAGCTGCGAACTTGGAGCTCGGCCGCGGCTCCGACCCGCCGCCGTCCTCGTCGGCGTCGAGAGCGGCGCCGCCGGCTCTTAGGAATGATGCGAAGTATGCGGGGATTCGGCGGCGGAGGGTCGGCTTCGAGGCTGACGAAGGGAGGGATCCGGCGGTGAAGACGGTGGCGCGATCGAGTTCGAGTGGCCGGTGCGGTGGCTCCGATGGGCGAGGTTTTAGTGGCTCGAAATCGAAAATTCGGTGGAATTTGGTGTTTGCGGCGGTGTGAATTTTTTCGCTACCATTTTTTTCTCTCCTCTGATTGATTGATTTCAGTTTTAGGTTTCTTCTTTCATTGAATTAGTTGATGGCCATCAAATGCAGATAGTTTTGACGTGCTTCTCGTCGCTGCTACATAAAAATTTCTTCTTGCACAACCAGGTTATAGAATTAGAGGTGATTTTTTTGGTGAACGTATTCACTTTCTGCAAGAGTTTGATTGTGTTTGTTACAATAAAATTCTATATAATTCCCATTTACATGGTAGTATGGAAGTTCTTCAATTTTCCGCGTTTTAGTTAATATTAATTTTTTGGTGTTTCACTGCCTATAAATGCTTTTTCGCTGGTAAAAATGTATTTGTGAAATCAGCTATCAAATCTTTATAAGCTGGATGTTTGTCGGAAATCATCATGCATGGGCTTGAAGCTGCTGAGTTGAGCAACTTAGAGCTAATGGTCAAAGAAATATAAATGCAATTAGGGTTATGCAAACAGATGTTCATTTTGGATATATGATTTGTTTGATGGAGATGTAATATGTGATTATTGTTGGGCAGGGTCTGGTTTCAAAACTTAAGGAACATCATCGGGCATATGAAACTTTGGATGATGCATATGACCTTTATTTTGCGCCAGCGTATACCAGTTACGCTTCTAATAGAAGCTTAAAAAATTCTGCTCTCATAGTCTCTCTTGCTATCTTATCTATTCCCATTCTTATTTTCAAGTATGTTGACTACATCTCAAGGTTTAAAAGATCTCCAGAAAATATTGAAGAACTTTCTCTCGGCAAGCAGTTGGCATACCGAGTTGATGTTCTTTTATCTCTTCACCCTTATGCCAAGTCACTTGCATTGCTATTTGCAACGCTGCTGCTAATATTTTTGGGTGGTCTGGCGCTCTTCGGTGTGACCGATGATAGTTTGGCTGATTGTTTGTGGTTATCATGGACATATGTTGCTGATTCTGGCAATCATACCAATTCTATTGGTTTTGGCCCAAAATTAGTGTCAGTGTCTATTAGTTTTGGGGGGATGCTGATATTTGCAATGATGCTCGGACTTGTTTCGGATGCAATCTCAGAGAAATTTGATTCTTTAAGGAAGGGCAGAAGTGAAGTGATAGAGAAAAATCACACATTAATACTGGGTTGGAGCGACAAATTGGTACTGTACATTATTATTTTAGACTCTCATTTACCATTGCTGATCCTTGTGATTCACTTGCATATTTCCATTGTTTGTGGGATGAATCTTGTCTTTTCTACCTTTTTATTTTGGAATTTCATTTGCGTACCTTCATATATTGGAATATTATTTGCCATTGCAGATCCTCATGCTTCATAGGCATATTCCTGTTGCTTTTGATATGTGTCCTGTTTTTTTTACATTCAATATTATTTCTATTTTGACCCCAACCTTTGAATGAGTTACCTGTCGTCATGCTATATGCAGGGCTCATTATTGAATCAGCTTGCTATTGCCAATGAAAGTTTGGGTGGAGGAACCATAGTGGTGATGGCTGAGCGGGACAAAGAAGAAATGGAGCTTGATATTACTAAAATGGAATTTGACTTAAAAGGAACATCTGTCATTTGCAGAAGTGGAAGCCCGCTGATATTAGCTGACCTGAAAAAGGTTATTTCCATCTATTATTGGCAATAAACACATATAGACAAAAGTTTAACAAGCTCAGTCATTGCTCTTTATCCAGTTAGTATGGATAGTTTTTACTCTTCATCTCTTGGCATTATACCAAAACAAATAACACATGCATGTAATATGTAAATGAAGTCGATGTTGTATCTTTTGCTCTTTTTATTTTAATTTCTTTTATTTGAGTTCTTAGTGTCTAACAAATGTATCCCACAAACTGATGGATTTTAGGTCTCAGTTTCAAAGGCTCGGGCAATTATTGTTTTGGCACAAGATGGAAATGCTGATCAGGTTAGCTTTTAACAAACTCATTCTGGGTGTAAGATTATTCCACAGCAATTTATTATCTGGTCAATTGTCAAATTTGCAAACTGTGGGCGCAGAGTGATGCACGTGCATTAAGAACAGTTCTGAGCTTAACGGGAGTTAAAGAAGGCCTGAAAGGACACATAGTGGTGGAACTAAGCGACCTGGATAATGAAGTTCTGGTCAAGCTTGTTGGCGGAGAAATTGTAGAAACTGTGGTTGCTCATGATGTGATTGGTCGTTTGATGATTCAATGTGCTCGTCAACCAGGGCTCGCTCAGGTCCCCTCAATATTACCCTTTATCATTGGGTGAATTTGGAGCCTAAAAATTATTTAGTAGAACTTAGTTATTCTCATAGGTTGAAGCTATAATGAGTGAAAGAGTTGCCTTTTTTTATGCAAGGGCAGCTTTCTTATCATCTAGAGTCCCTTGTTTACTCCATCATTATATTGATTTTGGCAGATATGGGAAGACATTCTTGGATTTGAAAGTTGTGAATTTTATATAAAGAGATGGCCACAATTAGACGGAATGCTGTTCGAGGATATTTTGATCTGTTTTCCTGAAGCCATTCCGTGTGGAGTTAAGGTAGCTTCTAAGGGTGGGAAGATTCTTTTGAACCCGGACGATTTCTATGTGCTTCAGGAGGGAGACGAAGTTCTAGTCATTGCTGAGGATGATGATACTTATGCTCCTTCAGATGTTCCTATGGTGATTCCTTTTCTCCTTTTGATTATGGAACTTAATTATGGGCGCTATAGATTTACACGATCAGAAAATTGTATGTTGTACACCCTTTATGACATTGGCGGAAGTGAATTGTTTGTTATATATATATATATATATATATATGTGTGTGTGTGTGTGTGTGTGTGTGTGTGTGTGTGTGTATGTATGTATGTATGTAAGTCTTCTTGTTAGGTGAAGTTCATTTATCTGGATGGTGTATGCTGCATGATAATTCCGAAAAATGCAAGAATATGAGTTTAATGCATACAAGGTAAATTTATCCTAAAATTACATTCTACAAGTGTTTATGGATAAAATTGGTTCCATAATGATCTAGAAGCTCCTATTTCTTAAAATCTTAAATGTCAACTCAAAATGGGATGAGAACAATTTATAAAATTTAGCATGGAATGAGGATTAACATTTGTAAAATTGCATGTTTTAGCATGATTTCCTAAAATTCAAGAAATGTAACCAAAGTTAAATTTACCATAAATATAACCAATTTTATTATTCAGGTTCAAGACGAATCATTCATAAACATTTCCAGACCAGCAAAACGGCCACAGAAGATACTACTGTGTGGGTGGAGACGGGATATTGATGATATGATAGTGGTAAGTTCTTTCTTACAGCTTCTAATATCTTCTTTTCTTGCTTAATGCCGCAGGTTAGAAGAGGAAATGTACCAAAAGATTTCTCTGTTCCAAAGATGTCAGAAAAGATACTTTTCTGTGGTTGGCGAAGAGATATAGAAGATATGATTATGGTAATAATTTTGGGGAAGAAGTAATATTTTTTGCCCAAAAGTGACAGGATGATTCTTCGAAAAGTATAAATAGAAAATCCGGAAGATGTGTCCTTGAAAATTCTCAAGTCTCTTGCATTGGTTGGGCACTATACTACATTAATTCATCATTTGATTTTCAGGTATTGGATGCCTTTCTGGCTCCTGGATCAGAACTATGGATGTTCAATGCTGTTCCTGAGAATGATAGAGAGAAAAAGCTTATCGATGGGGGTTTAGACTTTAGCCGATTGGAGAATATTAGAATAGTAGATCGTGAAGGAAATGCTGTCATTCGCCGGCACTTGGAGAGCTTACCATTGGAGTCTTTTCATTCAGTATGTTAGCTTTTTCATGAAACTGTTCATTATATGATTTCTTTTCTATTATATCTGCTGAATACCGTACGAAATGGGTGTTGACACACAGATTTTAATTCTTGCGGATGAATCTGTTGAAGACTCTGCAATTCAAGCTGATTCAAGATCTCTGGCCACTTTGTTACTAATCCGAGATATTCAGGTAAGGCTATGGAGCATTCTTACTAATTACTCTTGGATGAGGATTTGACACTTGAGCCTATTTATAGCACAATTTCTGATCGTTTCTTCTCGTTTTATGTAATTTTTTTTTAATCTTATATCAGTACTTATTCTCTTTTGCTGTTACTAGTCATCCCATCGTCTCTATAAAATATTAGGATCCGCACATTCACTTTCCAATGATCAAGGATTTTAGTGGAGGAATATCAATTATCAGTTTCACCAGGGATGTGTCATGAATTTCTATCTGTAAATTCTACTGTTGCAGGATTATCCATATAGAATCTGACACTTAACATCAATTGCAGGCAAAGCGGCTTCCTTATAGAGAATCCACAGTCAAGCATCTTCATCGAGGGAGCTTCTCTCAAGGTTCTTGGATTGGAGAAATGCAGCAGGCATCAGATAAGTCGGTTATAATAAGTGAGATCTTGGATCCTAGGACCAAAAATCTATTATCAATGTCAAAAATCAGTGACTACGTTCTGTCAAATGAGCTTGTAAGCATGGCACTCGCGATGGTAGCTGAAGATCGACAGATAAACGATGTTCTAGAAGAACTATTTGGAGAAGAGGTAGCTAATAAATTTGCAGTGCATATTTTCCAGATTCTTTGTCTAACTCCCTTGCCTGTTGATATGTGCTTTGAACAGGGAAATGAAATGCATATAAGACCAGCGGATCTATACCTTCAGGAAGAAGAAGAATTGAGTTTCTATGAAATAATGCTACGTGCACGTCAGAGAAAAGAAATTGTGATTGGTTATCGCCTTGAAACTGCCGAGCGGGCTGTCATCAATCCTACTGGCAAAAATGACCAGAGAAAGTGGTCTTCCAAAGATATTTTTGTTGTAATAGCAGAGAAAAACTAGACGATGTCCGTCTCAGTCAGTTCCTTGCCTACACTTTCCATTGAAAATGAGTCAAGAATTTCTTTGAATTTGGAAGTGCCTGCGGACTCTGTTGCCACTTGCGAGTTTTAGGGTTCAACATGGCATGAAGACCTGCATGCACAGAGCAGCACAAGGGGAATGCTCTTAAGATTGGTCACAAAGCATGCATGCCATGAGGATCAAGAAGGGAAAACCGGGCAGTTCAACTTGTAACTTGAAACATCCTGTAGAACTTTTTTGTAAACCATTTGTGTACATTATTTTGTCGTTGTTTTTGCACATAACGCATATTATTCATGCATATCTTTTACTATTCGAGAGATTGCATAATGTAGTCTAACATTTAGTAGCCCTAAAGCTGCATGTAATTTTCATATTTTCTAGGATTTGTTTGTAATTTTCAAATTTTAATTTACATGCTTAAGAGTTCATTTTGATTACTTTACACGTTTTATTTTATAAATTAGTTCTCTTCTGTTATCGTCTCTTTAATCAATAATAGTTTAACCTAAGGCTTGGCGGCCTCTGATACGTACCAGGAAAAACATGAGCTCCCTAATTAGAAATGGAAGATTGGTGTTATCAAACCACCTACTTGCTTTCCTACTGTTTATTGACAAACAATTGTTTTACATCTTTAAATTTCAATTCCAGTTTCCACATGTATTGAACTAATATTTAATATTAAATACACCGCATTGTGGCTCACTTTCTTTTCAAAAAATTTATATCGATTTAGACAATGTCAAAGCTGTTTGGCCAAAGATTGAACCGTGGAGCTTCAAGACATACATCACAGTTCACTTGCTTGACCTCAAGCAAGTGACTATAGTTTTGTCCCAGGCGTGCACCATTAAATAATAACAAAGAACACATGCACAAAACAGCCTATCATACAAGTAAAAGTGCAACTACCACCAAAAAATTCATACTTGACATCAATTTGAACAAGTTGAGTATGAACAGAGGCCATCGAAGTTGAGTGGATATGAATACATAGGCTGACTCATTAGAACCCTACCTAATGGGAGCGCTCAAATAGCATCAACAGAGAAGCTCCTCTTCAAACCCATTTTCACTTGTAAAAAAGGTAGCATTTCACTCTAATTTATCATCGATTAATGAAGACTAATTGTCTGACTTCAACTCAATGATTTTACTTCCAATTTAATGGATGCATATACTTGTAGCCAAATCATGGCATCCTTCAAAATGCCAAGATTACTGCACAAGCAGGGTACCATGGGGTTAACTATCAAAATCATCACAAGTAGGACAAAACGAGGTTTATTCCTATCAAGAGGCCACATAGAAGCAGTTTTAAACGTATGAATTTCCTCAGTGCACTTACAGAATAGTTCAGCATTAGCTAATTATGTGGTCTCTCCTGCAAGCCACTGAACTGGCAGTCATGATGTATAAGTAGAGATAATTTGATCTCGAAATATTGAGATGAAATAGCCTGTAAAGATATTGGGATGAGCTCGGCATAAAAGGAACAAATAGCAATATAAGTGCACCGCAAAAAAAAAAAAAAAAAAAAAGAAAAGAAGAAGAAATAAATAAAGAAAAAGGAAGAGTAGAAGAAGTTATTACCAGTAGGCTATAATCTCAGTACTCGTACCTCTGTTGACAAACAAATGTTAATTGGGCATATCATGTATAAAAACAGTGGCATTCACTTGGACTGAAGCCACTTTAGCCATAATGCAAAACAGTAACCAGCTAGATGTTCAGCTAAATCAACCTGGAAAATTGCAATGAAGATCTTGTAAGCAAGAGCAGAAATTGCACCCAATTAGAAAGTAGAAAGCAACAAAATTTCAATGGAATAGAAACATACACTGTCCCTAGAACATGAAAAACCATCAGTAGATAGGAACCAGCTAATGCCACCAGCTTTCAGATTCTGCCCTCTAGTTGATGAATCCATTTCTAACAGCCCAGAATCATTTGACAGATCCCGATTAGGATATTTTTTTCTTTTTCGCTTCCTATTTTTACTTTTCTTACTACTTCTATGGAGATCATCTTCATCCAGATCATAATCTGTTACTTCAGAAAGTCCGCCATGGTTTGCTGAAAAAAAATTCTTACATTTTCGGAAACCAATTCCATTCTCATGAAAAAGTGATTCCCATTGTTCCACAGTTCTGCATTTCTTGAACAAATAATAGTGAAAAAGCCAAGATTGGAGGGAAAACCATTTAATGGCCGCAGCCTTGTTCATATTCAAGCAGTCCTTCATGAAAGCTGAAATCGAGACATTTGTTTGAGCATAATCATTATTCAGAGCAAGTTTTTCTATGTCTTCCTTGATGTCTTCGTGCTCTTCATCATCCAAAAGACGTATCAACTGGCGACCATGTCTAATTGCAGAATTAGTAACAAGTAATTCATCAATAGATGGACAACCATTACTTTCCAGGAGAAGAATCTCTAGCCAAAAGGATATGTCAAGATCATAACTACCAGGAAGGCTGCTGCAAATGACTTTGCGAACAGAGATCAAAAAGTTGTGGAGTTCACATTCATCCAACAACATAAGAATTCGTTGGCAGAGATAGGAAAATGGCTCTTCCATCAAAAACTCGTTAATAACAGCCCACACGTCTTCAAAATTATCCTCATACATCATACGCACAAAATAGTCCACAAAAAACTTTGAATCTACTGCCAATATATCTCCACATGCTACAGAGTCAGCAAGCTCATCTGAAGACCAAAACTCGGGAACATTTTCAAGGAAGTTCTCCACTGTTCTAACCACGTCCAGATCAAAAAAGTAGTGAGGCTTTGTTGCAACTATAGCTGGTGATTGCCCATGTCTCCCCTTCCACTCAAGCTCATCCCAACAGATATCACGGTTAACAAAGGCAAACTGAGTTAGTGCTTTAGCACCTTTTCTATGCTCAGATTCCACAGCAGAAGCAAAATTTCCAAACCATTCTAATATCCTCTGAGAATTTCCTGCATTGCCATAAAAAATAACAAGGGATTTAAGACATCTAAAAGCTACAGATAAAAGCTCAGAACTCTTACTAACTATTTCCAAAAGTCAAAATCCAATTAGCGCCCTAGTTCAATGGAATAATGATATACTTTTTAAACTGATTGCATGGAAAGAAGGATTAATTCATCACCCATACAAAGCAGCCTGGCAGACCAATAACCATCATTCAGTAAAGATCATGATAAAGCTAACACTCACATGCACAATACAAAATTGAAAGCAATCGAAAACAACCTAGAAAAAGAAAATAATAATAGTCAAAAGTGCATCGACTCACCATCAAAGAACTTCTCAAGAATGTATCCACGTCTGGCAAGAATGGATCCAGCTCTCTGGGGCCTCTTCTCGATCACCATCTGCCAAACTTGAGGAGCAACGCTCAGTTTCAGATGCTTCGACTTCAAAATACCACAGAACAGCTCACACTGGTCACGAGCAGTGATTGACCTTATAGATGATATACTAGTACACAACCATAGGCGAGCCTCAGAGCGATTCCCGGAGGCAATCACAGACCTGATGCAGGATTCCAACTGCTTCAAACGGGACAACCATTGCTCAGAAGCATTTGCATCCACACCATCTTCCAAATTAGGTTTTGCTAGAAAGAGATGAAACATTTCTCCTCCTTGCCCCCTCTCCCCTAAAGATCAAATTTTTTTTCACAGATACCCGTTTTCGTCCTATTCAAAAACAACTAAACAAAAACCATTAACACAGAGCAACAACTCACATCATCAAATTCCTAAATTATAAAAGCACTTCCAAATAGAAAATTCACTACACATTCAATCTAACTACATACCGAAGACGTAATCAAACAAACATGGAGGCAATAACTACAGAACATCAGAACTACAGTTAGCTACTGGCCAAGCACCACAAATAACATGCCAAACATTGAATCTCCGATGCAGAAAGAAACCAAGTATAATATTTTCAATAGCATGAGAAGAAGTAAAACGAAAGTACAAAAAAATCGGACGTCCTCTTACAGCTCCAGATGCGAGCAGGCTTCGAAGGAGACGGGAATGCGGTCGCCGGCGCCGACTCGCCGGAGAAGAAGGTGGTAAGAGAGAATGGGCCGAGGATGGTGTCCATTAGTCCTTTGGCCCATTCGGACATGAAATGTGGAAAGGCCCATGATCTTGGCGGTTCAATTTGTTCGTCTAGGTTAAGGGTGGGACCATCATTTTCCCATCATCATGGATGGCTTCAATTTTTTATTTTTTTATTATTTTTGACAGAAGAAAAAGAAGAATAAAAAATTAAGATCCCCCTCCCCCCCCCCCGGCGGCGTTGACACAAAAATAGTTAATTTTTTTAAAAAAATTATAGAAAACGAAAATGCAACGAAATAAAATGGCATGAAATTTTTAAAAATTTTCATTACAGATAGAAAATAAGATAAAAATAAAATATTTCTTTTCTCAATTTTCCCCAACATCTTTTGTTTTTTTTATAAAAAAATACCACTTTATGAATTTTATTTTTATGTTTTAGTGAAAATGATTTTTTTCATTAAAATTTAATTATTTTTTTATATAATTTAAAGGCAACCAAGCATACTCATAGTTTGCAATAAATTTTTATCTGAACGAAAAATCTCTGCATTATTATATTTTTATAGAAAAATACGAGAAAATAAAGAAAAAAATATTGTTATATATATATATATTTATATTTATATTTCTTACTAATTACAAGAGAAATTGTGGAAATTTTATTTTATTTCCACCTTTTCACCGCAAACTTAAGGGGAGAAGTGTTTTACTTATTAGACGGGTGTTTTTAGTCGTCTGCCCTTTACTCCACCATTTACAGTATGTGAACCATCTAATTTGACAGTCAATATCATGGTGGCGATATTATCTCACCAAAATTACGTATATCATCTTAATGTGATTAGGATTTAAGGGGCCATTGATCAAAGTTCTTTTCACAATTTTTTTTATTTAACGCACAATGACATGCACATTTTTTCCCCAAGGCAATGTGGCATGCACATTTATTAACAAACGAAGATAATTAAAAATAATGGTGTACAATGCTCGTGGAGACCACTTTTTGGAAATTATAATAATTTTTCTCTTAAAATACTTTGCATATAAAATATTTTAAATGTAAACTTTTTTTGAACAAAATGTAAACTATTTTTTTTAAAAGAAACCGCTTCAAATTTTTGGTACATATCGAAAATCTGTTATGTATCGGACCAAAATGTAATAGATTAATAATATATATATATATATATATAATATTTTATCAAAAGTATTAAATAAAATACCATTTAAATTTAATTTTTGTTTAAACATCAATCGGTGTTAAACTAAATTTTAAACAATTGATAAATGAAATACCCATGCATTTTCACATCTGAAAGTAAAATCATTTTGTAAATAAACATGATAAAAGTTAAGATTTACATTATAATTATTATTTTGTCAAATTTTATGATAACAGACATCAATTTCGTTGTACTTATTTAAATATAGAACACCTAGTTATATTGGACGCAAAATTTAAAAGTAGATCTTTTGAAGAAAAAAAATATTATATGTCTTACAAATTTTTTAAAAAATTATAGATTTATGAATGGTAAAATAGTGGATAAGAGTTGGGTAAAAATAAAGAAAAAAATATAAATGGAAGAGGAAGGCTATCATCTGTATATTTTTTCACTATAAATTATAAAAGAATGATAAAACTCACCCAAATACAGGTGAAAAAAGAATATGGATGGTAGATTTGATCATCCGTGGAGTATATATAGACATTTTATATTTTATAAATCCATAAAATGATTGAAAAAAGGGGAAAAATCATTTTAAGGGCGCATCAAATATATTAAACGTGTATCGTACTAGCCTTTTCAGTAACTAGACACTCCCCATCGTTATTTATATTCTTTTTTCTTTTACCATTTAATCCTAATAACGAAAAAGTACAATCAAATTAGTTTTTATTTAAAGGGTAGATTGTTTTAGTCACCATTGATAATTGCAAATTGTTGCTTCCAGAGATATTATGCTAGGGTATTGTTTTGCCACCATTAATTAAAAACAAAGTAATTTTTTGACATGCAGTAGATACATGGGGAGGACAAAACAACATTCCAAACAAACACTTCATGATGCAGTCTCATCCCTTCCAATTCCAGCTCTCCAAATCATGGAATCAAATATAGTTTAGTTGATTTGAAAAAAAAATGAAATCAATATAAGTATCACATGGCCACTCGTAATAAGACTGCAAGGATACCACTTGATCCACTGCGTAACAACACGAGATTTGCTATAAAAAAAAAAAACCACGAGATTTGATGGCCTCCATAAGCAAAGTCAGACTAGATTTCCAGTGTTAAAAAAGAAATCGGCTTCAAATAATTGATTGCACCATATGAAAAAGAGAAGGGTTTTTATTACATGAAAAAATGCAAGGTCTGGTATTCCCCAAAGTGCAAATGCTTGCTTCTCAACAGAGCTTCGGAACAAATTAAAGCCTCATATGATTCATCAGCTTTCATACAATCACAAAAATAAAAGCCCATCAACCATGGGTATGACGACCATCAAGGGTAGAAGAAGATTATTCAACAAGTTCAAGGAATATGCCACAACTGGTCCGTGTAACTCGAACATAAATTACACCAACAACTCTCTACATAAAATCAAATGTTGTTGACTATGACTGCATAAAGCTTGCATATTTCGTACCAAGGAAAAGCCTCTGAACACATAACAGAGAATTCTTTCTTAGCTCGGAGTTTTCATGATTCATGAGTTTCATGACCCTTTCCTTAGCCTTTAGGTCATTGACTATGCCTCGGCCTACTGGATGGTTCTGAATGAATTGTGACAGGTCATAGCAGGCCACAGCAAGACACCTTGGGTCACAAGATGTGTCAAGGATAGTAATGAGGACACGGATAATCTGTTAAGGGAGAATATGCATTAAGTCTAACACAACTTTAGTATAAAAGATTAAGTTAGCAACAATAAGAGCCAAACAACAACTCTACAGTTACGTATTTTCTGCAAAAAAATACTCTAAACACCTGGATCATCACAATATTGCACTCATCCTTACTAATCTAAGTTTTGAGGTATAAATCACCAAGTCACTCGTCATACAAATAGTTGGCACATGTCCATGTAGTGTAATGCTATAACAGAGATGTGACAATTTTTATAGAAAGATAAAGATTCCTTTCCAAATTCCAACAAATTTTTGGGAGGAAAGGACAAACCGTGATAACTAGGGGGAAAGGACAAACCTGGAAATCATTCTCCTCAAAATTGTTAATATTCTCACGCCAAAAGGCTGGATCCTTGTGCATGGGCGACCAGTCCAGGTGTCCTAGAAGTACCTCCTGCTTGTATTTATCAAAGGAACTTAATATCTTGATGTTTTCTTTTAGTCCTTCCTCCAATTGATTCAGTGCTTCTAGCAGATCCTGGAAATAGGAAAAGGATGACTTTACAAATTACACTTGAATTGGAATAGAAGATGAGTAAACAGGAAATGCAAAAACTTTCCTTGTGAGAATCTTAACAACCAAATAACTAAATTGAGGGGTTGACAAATAGTATCAAGAAGAAATAGGCAGCATGTATGCTCTTGATCTTAATAAAAGAAAATTCATGTAAAATTTCCAGAAAGCAATATTACAAGTAAGAGATGCACGGTAGTAACACATAATGGTGTGCTTTACTCACTGTCTAACAATCACCACAATAACATTGGAAAAACCCTCACACATGAAATATAAGCAAAATCTCCTCATCCACAAAATGATGTAAAAGTGTTCTGACCTCATCACTCCAAGCTTGTGCTTTCAGATTAGGCACAACTTGTGGCAAACCAAGATCCACCATCTGGGCTCCAAGAGTCCCTTTTGACAGCAAGTTCCTCAAAGTTAAGACAGAAACTCTCACAACCTGATCATTGCAAATGCGTTAAACAAACTAGTACTGTAGTAGTGCCTAAATTGATGAGATGGAAAAAGCTAAAATATATAAGAGCAATTATAGGCATCACACCTTCTCTTTGGTTGAACTTTTAATCACTTCAATTAGTCTAGGCACAGCTTTAGTAGTAGCCAAATACTCTACTGCCGGTTCATAATACGACAAGAGCCAGACACATAGACAAGTTTCATAAAGAACCTGCAGGAAAGAATATTTATTGTGACCAATAAGAGAAGAAAGTAAAATTTGGGAAGCCTATCGCTAACAGAAAACATGAATTGCTGTATAAAAACAAATAGGGACTCCAAAATTTTGATACAATGATGAAAACCCATTTTTGTTAGAAGAAGGTCATATAACTCTCTAATTTTAAAAGAAAAGCTTCCATAACCTGGATTGACTGCTGAGTTGTTGCGGGGGAAATCAGAGGAACAAGCAGTTTCACACCATCAGCTTGCACAAATGAGGATCTCACCAAAGATTCTCTTAGCAATGTTGCCAAACTATTGACAGCTGTTGGGATACCACGTGAAGGATGGCACGGCTTTTTCAACTGCAGTTTATATATTGCAATGTAATTTAGAAGTCTACTAAACCATGTAATTCGACATAAGCAAGATAGCATTAACTATTTTAATCAAGTACATTAAGATCTAAACTAAGCTGAT
Organism: Piper longum; assembly: GCA_032619315.1. Taxonomy (NCBI): domain Eukaryota; kingdom Viridiplantae; phylum Streptophyta; class Magnoliopsida; order Piperales; family Piperaceae; genus Piper; species Piper longum. The sequence continues at coordinate 14,523 of JAVDBV010001051.1, forward strand.
TTTTTTTCTCAAGATAGTCAAGCAGAAAAACTGAAACCATTACTCAAGAACATGACAGCTCCATATATCCAGCATCTTCAACAAACAATCAATTTAACTCGAATAAAAAAAATCCATAACATTTAAAACATATATAGCAATACAATCAAGAAATACTCGCTATTCAAACTTCAATATGAACTAAAAACCTCCATTTTCCTCATTAGATTGACATACTAACCTGTGCACAGAGCCACTCAACCAATCCTTCTAACACATTATCGTTAGTAGTAAATCTTTTCTTTGAAGAAGCTTCTCCATTTGAGATAGAGTCACAAGCTTTTGGCCTAGCACTAGAGAAAGCATTGTTTACAACACGTACTTAAAAGTTAATATTGATGGGAAGTTTCTATATACCTTATTATTAATGACAAAATTTTGCAGCTCTTCTCTTGTGAAAACCAACTGCCTTTCCACAGTAATCTGAAATTTAGAACCAGAAGACGTTAGTGTATGGAGGGAATGTGAGCGTATAGTCTCATAACTTCCACTATACTACCCAAACATGAACAATAGAAATAGGAAAACGGCCACATAAATAATTTGGCTTTTAAAAAGCTATAGAAACCATAATTTCTTAAGCAAACATGGAAATGAAATTAATGAAATATGGATGAAAATGTGTATATTCATAAAATAGTAATCACTCCTGCTCTACACCATGAAAAAAAATATATTCAAGAAAAAAACTCCAAAATATATGTGAGACTGAAAAGGTAACTGATGCAGCAACCTCTCTGGCACAAGGTGAGTTCAAGAAAAGCTTAACTTAGAAAAGGTTCATAAGTATCTTCATCTGCCAGAGATTTGTCATGGAAGAGTCGAGCTCTTTTAGGGTTTGCTGAAAGGTTGGGAAAAAAATTGTCATTGTTATAATGACATATGTTACACTTGTTCGGTCTTCAAAAAAATAAACTTGTTTACCTGAAAGCATTTCATCAATAAGAGCAAGCACGTACTCCACAGTTTCTTCCTTATGGATGTCACGCAATATGCCCACAAAATATCTAACATAATCTGGACCATTCTGTTAAAACAGATTATATTTATTTCAAGCATGATTAATCATAAAATAGAACAGAAAGGTACACGTTAGTCGCCCATTATTAAGGCTTTAACAGATGTTTGTGAAGTGCAACTAAAAGATTGTTCACGGTATAAAAAATAAAATGCTCATAACACCATAAAAATTGCTCAGGCAAAAAGAAAATTCTATCCACGAGAAAAATGGGAAAAGTGAAATAACATACTTCATCCAACAGTTCTGCACGTTGACTTTCAGACTTCTTCTCATATCGTCTTAGGAGCTGAAGGCATGTTCCAGTAATCAGCTTAGTTGTCAAGTAAGCTTCCCATGGAATGTCTCTCGTAAGAACCTTCAATAAATAAATTAATAAAAACTAATTGGCAGGTAATGGTTTTGCCCCAAAAATAAGTGAGAAAGAGTGTACAAGAAAGCCAGATACAATGGTGGAAGATTTTTTTTTAAAAAAACGAAAAGATTAATTGGGACTTAAGAGAATGAAGGCAAATCTGAAAGAGACAAATCATACAAAAACTCTCATTGGCGATACAAATGAAAGCTATTATGAAAAATACGTGCTCAGAAGTAAGAATAAGTCTAAAAAAGACCAACAATAATCTCCAATTAGAAGCACGCAAAATTACAAGGAAAAAACTAAAGTCCCCTGCATCGGGGCTTTAATCTCTGCAACAAAAAGTCTAGTTGACTCTAATAGCTGATGTTTTTTGAAGAACTTTTCACCCAGAAAACCAATAGGCTAGACCGAACATATCATTATGTTCAGTTTTTTCTCAGTAAACATTTTTGCACTTGTGGAAAAGATGCTAAAAAATATCAAACATAAAATTCCAAACAAACCAATTGCTCTCTGCATTTTCAGCAGCTTGTGCGTTAACCTACTGCCATCAGCTTGTCAATGCCAATCGCATAGCATAGCCTGGTCACTAAACCCTTCTAATATTTACAATGACACGAAACCCCATTGGACCATTCCCATTTCTAATTCAACAAATGCTGGCAATTTTTCTTTTAAAAAACTCTGCACAATCCAATAAATGGCAGGAAAAATGATACAAAAGAGCAGGGCAAGCAGGTAATAAATAATTCATAAACAACAATTACACATTGTTTAGTGATGCATAAGTTCTCTATAAAACAATCAACCTGAGCAAGCACAATTGAACACTTCCCAACAAAACACTAACATAGCCAATATGACGATGTTGGGCCATGCGTAAGCAAAAGCAAAATCTGGCAACGAAAACATTCCCAACAAAGAAACAAAAAAAGGATCCGACGCACCGCACCTGCTCCGTCGTCAACTCAGCATGAGCCATCACCGCCCCAAATCAAACAATCTGGATTTGACAAAAAAAGACACAAAATCAGGATCAAAATGGAGACAATTCAATGGAGAATTCAGTGAACAACACGAACTTAATGTTCGACAAGATCATGAATCACCTTCAATACGATCCAATCTATGGCTGATTGGGTTAAGTGATTGATGAGGAAGATGGGAGACCCCTCGTCCCCATCTCACCCGATCATATTTAACCGGAGTGGCCGCGGTCGGCAAACACCAGCAGCTCTGCCGTGTCCGTGCCG